>BDOT02000001.1:182490934-182510262 GCA_003118565.2 Paroedura picta
GATAGAGCAGTTATCACAGAGCATTCCTGTCAGATGCTCTCTCAGTCCCACCACTCTCATATGGTGTCTGTTGTGGGTAGAGGAAGGTAAGGCAACTGGAAGCCCGCTCTGAGACTCCTCTGGGCAGTGAAAATCAGGGCATAAAAACCAACTCTTCTTCTTCTTCTTCTTCTTCTTCTTCTTCTTCTTCTTCTTCTTCTTCTTCTTCTTCTTCTTCTTCTTCTTCTTCTTCTGTCTTTCCTTTCATGAGAATTATTGCCTGCAAGCCTTACAACAAATACCTGAATTTTCCCTGCTTGGGAACATTGTGGTATTCAGCCATCTTGGTGTAGTGGTGAAAAGCGGTGGTTTCTAATTTGGACAGCCGGGACTGATCCCCCACTCCTTTTTCCACAAACAGCCAGTGATATGACAGTCCTGTTAGAGTTGTTCTCACAGAGCAGTGACATCTTGTGATCTCAAACTGTTACCAAAAGGCATCTTCTTCTCGCTGCCCAAAGGGGCCATTCTGACTCATCACCAAAGGCATGATTTATGTTCAATTGTTCATGCTAATTTAGATCCTTACATGAGTTTGCTTTGTAGCATGCCTCACAGTTAATCCTGTTAGTATAAGCTGGTTGAACATTCAGCACCTTCCGGAGTGTTTCAAAGCTGGATAATATCTGAATCTACGGGGAAGGGAAGCAGTGTACTCGCATTCTGTGGTCATTATCAACAGAAGCATCACATCAGAATTGCGAGATGACATAGCCCCGCTGTATACCACATGAGGTAGAATGCACCTGCTGGAGACCTGTGTGAAGTGTGCCTAAGGAGGTGGGGAGCTCCCCCTCACTGGCCGTCTTCAAGCAGTGGATGGTCTGATACTTATCCTGAATGCTTGAGGATGGTCCTTCATTGAGCAGGGGGTGAGACTAGATGGCCTGGATGGCCCCTTCCCACTCTAGGATTCGTTGAGTCCAGTTCAGCTGTGGAATGGGCTGCCTCAGGAGGTGGGGAGCTCCCCCTCACTGGCCGTCTTCAAGCAGCGGCTGGACAGATCCTCCTCCTGGATGCTTGAGGCTGATCCTGCACTGAGCAGGGGGTGGGACTAGATGGCCTGCATGGCCCCTTCTCACTCTAGGATTCTAGGAGTCCAGTTCATCAGTGGAAGGGGCTGCCTAAGGAGGTGGGGAGCTCGCCCTCACTGGCCGTCTTCAAGCAGCGGCTGGACAGATCCTTCTCCTGGATGCTTGAGGCTGATCCTGCATTGAGCAAAGGGTTGGACTAGATGGTCTGTCTGGCCCCTTCCAACTCTAGGATCCTATGATTTTATAATCTGGAGCCTGGGGACCAAGTCCTATGAGATAAGTTTGAGGGACTTGAGAAAGTTCAACCTGGAGAAGAAGAGGTTGAGCGGGGACAGGATGGCTCTCTTTATGGACTTGAAATGTTGTCACTTGGAAGAGGGCAGGGAAAGGTTCCTGTTGGCAGAAAAGGAGAGGATCCACAGCCATGGGATCAAACTATGTGTAGAACAGAACTGACTAGATACCAGTGAACCTTTTTTCACACTCAGGGTAGTTTAGCAGTCGGATTGGTGCCTTGCATATTTAAACTCCACTATCAAATAAAGCAGACTTCCTGTTAAGAATGCTGGGTCTTAGATCCTAAGAGACTAACCCATAACATATTTGGAAGAGAAGAAGAAGAACTGGGGGTTTTATATGCCATTTCTCACTGAGTCTCAAATCAGCTTACAAACACCATTCCCTCCCTCTCCCTATAACCTACCTGTGAGAGAAGTGGGGCTGAGAGAGCACTAAAAAAACTACTGTGTGAGAAGAGCTCTTATGACTAGCCCAAGACTGGCTGTATTTTTAAGAGTGGGGAATCAAACCCAGTTCTCCAGATCTGAGATGGCTGCTCTTGATCACAAGACCACACTGGCTGTTTTTACACAGGCAGTATTAATTACCACTTTCAGTGTAATTGTCAAATCGACTTCGCCTCCTTGCCGTTCAGTTTTCGAGGTTCTAATTGTCCTGATTATTTCAGAGTTTATATTTATGAGAAGGAATTGAATATTTGCTTTTGAAGATTAAAGAAGTACTATTTTTAAACCCCTCCCCCCCCCTTTTTTTTTTCTTTTTTACTATCCAAAGAAGTCTCAGGCTGATTCTGGACTTACTTTGTTTATTCCGTTGTAGATACTGCTGAATTCAGATCGATTTGAACTCGGGTCTTCCTCTATCCCTCCCTCCCCATTGAAACAGAGAGAGTTCTGCACGTGATTAGGGAAGTTCAGAAGGGGGGGGAACCCAGCGCAGCAGGAGCCTCTTTCTTTTCTTGAAGGGGGGAGGGGAGAGGATTAGAGACAGCAGAGAAGGGGGAATAAATCCAAGGGCTTCTGGAGCTTCTGCTGAGAAAAGTTAGGGCTTCACTTTTAAAGCAAGCTTGCGACCTGGGAACGAAGAAGCCTTTGAACTGACGCCCTGGCCAATCAGGGCTTTTCTAAAGCATTGGAGTCTCGAGGAAACTAGTTAGTTTGGGACAAGCAGAGAGCTGCACCTTACTCATGCTGATTTTTCAAATATCTGTGATCCGTGACACCTTTAAGACTAACCAAGTTTCATTCAGTGTTAATTAATCAATCCATTAATTAATTGGATGGTGTGTGCATTATAGCAAGGAGATCTGATGACTGATTAAGCAGCTAGGCAAAGGAAGTTTTGTGATAGTTTGCTGATGCCTGCCTCTATGTCATGACCCTTGGAAGAACACCATTAAAATCTTTGGAGTCTCCCATCCAATTACCAGCCATGGTTGCTCATCCTTAGCTTCTGAGAACTGACAGGGTCAGGCTTGTCTGGGCTATCCAGATCAGGACCTAAGACCATAAGAGAAGCCATGTTGCCAGGACAATGGCCTTTCCAGGACAACATTCTGTGTTACACAGTGGTCAAAGCCCAGGACACATCAGGAGACCCACTAGTGGAACCACAGCTCCAGAAGCCCTCCCACACTTGCCTCCCCCCCCCCAACACCAAGATTATCACAACTCTATAAGGAAAGGCTGAGGGACCTGGGAATGTTCAGCCTGGAGAACAGGAGATTGAGAGGGGACATGATAGCCCTCTTGAACTATTTTTATTTTTATTTTTATTTTTATTTTTATTTTTATTTTTATTTTTATTTTTATTTTTATTTTTATTTTTATTTTTATTTTTATTTATTTTTAATCTCATGGAATGTGTAGTGTAGCCAGATGATCTCTGGACTGTATGTCAGCCAAGCAAGGGACTTTCAAAGTTGGCTTGCCATTTCCTGCCTCCGTGTCATGACCCCTAGTGCTCCTACCACCCAAGTCACTGGAGGTCCCCCATCCAAATCTAGCCAGGGTTTTCCCTGTTTATCTTTTAGGTATCCAAAGAAGATGCTTTCATGTGCACACACACTTCCTCAGAACACAATGTAATGGGAATGACTAGTCCATACGTATTAGAGTGTGAGCAGTAAATTATCATTCAGCAAAATGGAGATGTTCAACAGAGTCAAGGACCATGCAGGAATAACAAGCTTAGTTTACAAGGAGACCATTTGTTTCAGGGGGAAAACAGCAAAGGAAATAATTATGTCATGACTGGAGATTTGGCTGGAGGATCTCCTAGCAGGACCTTAGATGAAGGCCGATGTCTGCCAAGAAGAAACCATGTAGCAGTGAACTGTTGAACAGCACAACTTCATTAGATGTGTCCACAGCTCTGCTGGAAATTTTTAAACGGAGGCTGGAGAGCCATCTGACGGAGAGGCTGATTCTGTGAAGGCAAAGGGGGTGGCAGGTTACAATAGATGATAGGGATATGAGTGTCCTGCATAGTGCAGGGGGTTGGACTAGATGACACATGAGGTACCTTCTAACTCTATTATTCTATGATTCTATTCCATTATTCTTCTGATGTTCTTCTGATGTTCTGATTCTGTGATTCTATGTGTGAAGTTTCTACTTCTGATTCTGTGATTCCATGTGTGAAGTTTCTACTTCCGCACCCAAAGTCTCCTTACGTTTCCTCTGTGTTGTTTCATTTCAGATCTAACTCCAAAATGAGCCTCTACAGACACCAAAGGTACTGGGACCCTTGCCGCCGCGGGAGTTTCTCCTCTGGCAGCTACTACGGAGGTTCCGGCCAACGCATCTGCTATTACCCAAAATCCACCTATGGTGGATATGGCCGTGGCTACTACCCACAGTCCTGTTACGGCGGTTACGGCCGTAGCTACTGCCCTCCGATGTATTACGGCGGTGGCGGGTACGGCCGGGGTTACTACCCACCGCAATATTATGGGGGCTTTGGTTACGGCCGTCAGTATGGATTGGGGTATGGATCCAGGCGTGGAAGCATCTGTTACGAACCCTGTGGCTACAGTTCGGGAGTCTGCTACCCTCTCGGTCGTCGGTTCAGCTGCAGCAGCATCGATGGGCCCTGCTAAAAGCCCGGGTGGACTTCCAGTGAGATGTTCAATGGCAGACCCGTCAACCCTCCACCTGAATTCCCTCCTCTTTCTTCCTAGAAACGCTGGACAATAATCAGTTCCCATGGTTATGAGGGTGTGGTTATTATTGGTACACATGGCCCTGCCTTCAATTATTTCTCTACTGCATGCTCCCTGTGAGACCATGAAAGTGACATAGTTCCCCTCCCCAGCCCCCCGCCAATCTTTGAGATACCAAGACGATTGACTCCTACGTTGTTATTGGGTTTGGATCCTGTAGTTGCTCTTTCTTTCTCTATTGTGTTTATTTTCGCTAATCCACTTTCTGTTCTCAAATTAAAAGCTTGCTTCGCATGATAACTGCTTTTCAGCATCTGGGGTGTTATGTACCATAAATAAGTGCTTTAGGCAAAAAATTCATCTGGTTTATTCTAGAAGGGAACTTACAACATCCCTTCTCATTTTTCTACCATGGATAAAACCCCTGAAACATACTTCAAGCTTTGAGAAACCCAAGAAGTGGTGCCATCATGTAGAATATGGTTGGGAAGCAGAGCTGTGGACACGCCCACCTGGGGCCCCTCCCCTTCCCACTCTCTCCAGTCCCACCACTGGACATTTTGGGAGGGGTGGGCGAGTTGAAATGATCATTCTTGGTCATATCACGTAATAAATATTAACAAATTAAAAAAATATATACATTATACATGAATTAACTTCCACCCATTCAGGAAACCCATCATGGGCTGTCAAGAAACCCCAGGGTTTCACAAAAATGTGGTTGAGGAAACCTGAATTGCAGTATCTCAGCATCACAGCCCTATGGTGCTTAAGACAGAGGACGTAGACTTGGAAAGAACATTCATAGAGTCAAAACCCCTGCCTTCCCCCCAACAATACATCAATCGAGTTCTCTCAGAGCGGGTTTTATCTCCAAAGGAGAAATACAGATGGTAACTGCCAGCTCTAGCCAATGAAAGGATAGGTTACATATCCGTAGGCACAAGGCCATGTGGCTCTGAGAAAGTGAACAGCACAGGGGATGGAGAGGACAACTGGAGAACTCACCACAGAGAATTCTGGGACTTTGGTCAAGCACAACATGAGCGAGACAAGGAAGGGAGCTGGGGTGGGGGGACTATGTTACACCGAAGATCCAACAGGCAGTTGCAAATCCAAAGAGAGCTTTATTAGACAGAGTCCACAGAATGCTAAAGCAAGGCAAGATCTTCCTAAGCAAAGATCTTGATAATAACAAAGAACAATAGGAGAACCAGGGCAGATATAGAGCCCATGACATAAGGGAGGGGGTACATAGGCATTTTGGCGGGAGAGTGAAAGGCCAGCAAAGGTGAGCTGATTCCCAAGTGACAAGATGGCCCGGAATCTTATCTGAGTTGTTGCCACATTGTTGAGACTTGAGTTGTCTCTGCAAGGACACTTATAAGTGAGATGGATGCGTAAGCAACGGAAGGTTCCCGCAGGGAATGGAAGGGAGGGTAGGAGCTTGCGGACAGATTTATTAGTATATGGCCTTGGTTTGGCCAGGCTGGTGAGAATCAAAAAGACTTGCAAGGAAACGAAACTTAGCTGGCACGAATTGGGGTTCACAACAATTATGCTGTTTGAGGAACCCCAAGATAGACAACAAGTACCCAAAAAGAAAGAATGTGCTTTTATTAAAGAATAACACACAAGATGCAATTACAATAATACATGAATACAGGCAGAAATTACATTGGAAACGATTGGGTTTCAGGAACAAGGTACAGCAAGAGTTAAACAATTGCCTATCTAAACATGAGGTGCATAGATGGAAGGAGCAGAGCAAGGCAAATATGCCAGCACTTGGGTTGGGTTTCTTGCAGGGATCCATAAAAGGGGGTCTAGTCACCAGAGAGGCAGTTTGGGGAGCCCAGGTGAAAGGATTGTATACCCTTTTCCTAGCCAAGTATGTGGTGAAAAGTCAGATTAGCTGAGGCGGGCTTTAGACCAAAGATGTGGTTACCCTATGATCAGTGTGACAAAGAGAGCCGATTGCTATAGGATAGCAAAGATCAAAGATCTACTTGAAGGAGTTTCCAAAAAGATAACAATCACCTTCCCTTTCCTCTCCCCACAACAGACACCCTGTGAGGGAGGGGAGCCCTGATATTACCAAAGAAGAAGAAGAGTTGGTTCTTACATGCTGCTCTACTCGAAGGAGTCTCAAAATGGCTTCCAACTGCCTTCCCTTTCCTCTCCCCTCAGCAGACACCTGTGAGGCAGATGTCCGCACTCCTAACCACTACACCAGTCTGGCTCTACATTATACTTGTTGCATGTAGATGAATGTGGAGGTGAACCCAGTTCTCCAGATTGGAGGTTGCCGCTCTTACTCACCACACCATGCTGGTTTTGCATGCAGAAGATTCCAGGTTTAATCCAGTGATAGCAAGAATTTAGGAGAACAGCTGCTTTTTTTACCTGACTTTTCCCTACCCAAATCAGCCACAGCATGGCTTACAAACACCTTTCCCTTCCTCTTCCCAATACACACATCCTGTGAGGTGGGTGGGACTGAGAGAGCTTCAGGAGAACTGGTACCTGCCAAAGGTCATCCAGCAGGCTGGAGGAGCAGTGGGGAAACAAACCCTCAAAGATGGTGAAGGGTTTGGAGACCAAGATGTATGAAGAAAGGTTGGGGGAGCCTGGTCTGTTTAGCCCAGAGAGGAGACAACTGAGAGGGGATCTGATAAACATCTTCATGTATTTAAAAGGCTGCCATATAGAGGATGGAGCAGAGTTGTTCTCTCTTGCCCCAGAGAGATGAACCAGAAACAATAGGATGAAATTAATGCTGAAGAAATTCTGTCTAAACCTCCGGAAGAAGTTCCTGACAGGTAGAGCGGTTCCTCAGTGGAACAGGCTTCCTCAGGAGATGGTGGATTCTCCATCTTTGGAGATTTTTAAACAGAGGCTGGATAGCCATCTGACAGAGAGGCTGATTCTGTGAAGGTTCAAGGAAGTGGCAGGTTACAGGGGATGAGCGAGAGGGTTGTGAGTGTCCTGCATGGTGGAGAGGGTTGGACTAGATGATCCAGAAGGTCATCTAGTCATTCCAAGGTCATTCCAACTCTATTCCATGATTCCAAATCCGAGCCTGCCACTCTTTACCCACCACACCACACTGACCAGTGGCCCAGTCCCCTGTTTCACACACCAGCCAGTCAATTGTCCTGGATTATCAACAAAGGGGACATTGAGGTCACAGCTTTCCCTTTGTTTTGCCTCCAAACTCAGGCACAAAGAGGTCTATTGACTCTGACTGTGTAGACTGACTTTTGTCATCATGAATGGCCACAGCTAAGATACCCAAAAGGCAACCTCTACATCTTCCATGCATCTGTCCTTCAAAGCCGCCTGTGTTAGAGCCATATACTACATGAGACCTTGCTCTGAAACCACTCTATGGTGGGTGGGGACTGTGGCTCAGTGGTAACACGTCTGCTTGGCATGCAGAAGGTCCCCAGTTTGATCACCTCAGTTAAAGGATCAGGTGACATGAAAGTCCTCTGCTGGAGACCCTGGGAAGACATGGGCAGTCTGAAGAGACAATGCTGACCTTGATGGTCCAACAGTTTGATTCAGTGTACGTCAGCTATGATGAAACCAAGTAGAAATGCCAGAAGGAAACTGAGGAGATTCAAGGTTTCTGTGTGTAAGTGCAGATCCCTTCCTGCAAAGGGTTAATCTCTGGAAGAGTCGTATTTGAAGGGCAGACTATGAAGAAGAGGGGTGGGAGCCCTCAAGAGGAAGGGTTGAATTCCTGGCAAGGGGGCAGAGGTGTTCTGAGAAGCTCCAGAGGACAATCAAGGGCAGGTTGAGGGTAGGACCAGACTCTGGTGCCTGGAGGGGGAGTGTCTTCTGAGAAAAGAAGAAGAACTAACCCAAGTTCTAAAAGAGCTAAGAATCTGAATTCAGTTTTAAAAAGGACAAGTCTCAGAGGAGGTGTGGATTTAGAACTGTGGAAATGGGCTTAGATGGAGAAATTGTGTCAAAGGAGGGACTTTCTCTAGTTAGGAGGGTAACTTCAGACACTTGAGGGGGGAAAGTTCTACCACAGGGGGTTACTTCAAGTTTCTGGAGTTTTTCCTGAGTGGTTAGGTGAATTTCTCTTTCTTTAAATCCCAACATAAATCCCAACAACAGAAAACAAAACACTTTCCTAGGCTGAGAAGAAAAAGAAGGAGATTAGGGAACCTCCAAATTGTTCTGGGAAAACCAACAAGACAACATTTTTCTTGTATGTCTCCCACACCCCATAGAAGAAGAGTTGTCTTTATACTCTGCTTTTCACTGCCTCAAAGCGGCTTACAATTGCCTTTCCTTCCTCTCCCCACAACAGACACCCTGTGAGATAGATGAGGCTTAGAGAGATCTGACAGAATTCCTCAGGCAGAACAGCCCTGCCAGGGCTGTGATGAGCCCAAGTTTACCCAGCGGGCTGCATGTGGAGGAGTGGGGAATCAAACCCATCTCGCCAGGTTCGAAGACGCTGCTCTTAACCATGATTCCACACTGGCTCTCCCCACAGCATGTCCATGTGTGCTGTATGGGAAAACAATTGAAGCTTCAGGGTTAATAGCTAAGAATGGAACCTTGTCATCAGAGGAAGTCTGTTTTGAAGACCAAATCTTGAGGACAAACTGTTGGCTCGACAATCCCCTTCATGACCCAGATTGTATGTGAAGAGGCATCAACGTATCTCCAGTTAGATGAAGGGCGGTGTGTCAGATGGACCTTATTGGGATCTGATTGGTCCCGTGAGATTTTATTAGATAGGAGAAGGGGGGGGGGGGATCTCCAGATAGATTTGCAATACACTGATGAAAAAAGAGCAAGATGGAATCGCTTGTATCTTCCTTCCCATTAGCAATTTTTTTCCTCCAGGACCATCTAGATGTCTACAGATGGAAGCAGAGGGTTGCTGTAATTGCTCTGATCCCACAGGGAGCTCCTGAGTTGTATTTCTCTCCCTTCCACCCACAAACACTAAAATTGGCTGCCTAAGGAGATGGGGAGCTCCCCCACAAGCAGGAACCTAGAGTTGAGGGTCTGGTCCCAGAGAGAGCTCCTGAGTCTTATTTCTCTCCCATCCCCCCACAAACAGTGGAAACATCAGCCTAAGGAGGTGGGGAGCTCCCTCTCATGGGTGGTCTTTATATAGCAGCTGGAAGATCCTTGTCATGGATGTTTGAGGCTGATCCTGTATTGAGCAGGGATTGGACTAAATGGCCTGCATGGCCCCTTCCAACTCTATGATTCCATGATTCTATGTTTCTAAGCCTCTCCGGATATCTTTTGGAGGTAACATATTACTTCCTCCACAGGTCAGCCATCCACTCATTGCGATTTCCTCACATTGAGGATGTGGATGGTTGTTTTCATTGACATGTGCAACTATACTTAAAGAAGATACAGTCTTCCCTTTCATCCCCAACTCCTTATCTCTTCCAAACAAAGACCAGGAATGGATAACTAGATAAACCAGAAAGACACTTCTGATGCAAAGCAACGTGTTTAATTGGAGGGCAGAAAGTGGATTACAGAGCTGTAAAACTTCAGGCTTCAGTCCAAATGACAAAACCCAGACAGGACATGGAAACAGATCTTGAACATCAAGGTGTCCTCCAGAAGATTCAATAGGACATCACAGGAACAGCTGGGTCTTCATGGACACATGAGTGGTGCCCATGAATTGGAAGCAGAGTACAGGGTGAGCAAAGCAAGCTTCGGGCTGATGTAAAGAAGTGTTGAGTGCACAAAAATAACCGTGAACCTTCTTTAGGGCTCAGCACTTTGAGGAGGTGGGAATTCAGCTGGTGAGTCGACAGGTCTGCGTTCCCATTGAACATCTCACTAGAAGTCCACTCGGGCCTTTAGAAGGGTGCCTCAAGGCTGCTGCAGCTGAACTTTCGTGGGTATTTGCAGGGCTCGTAGCAGATGCTGCCGCGTCTGTAGCCATACCCTGATCCATACTTACGACCGTAGAGGCCCCCGTAACCGTAGCCCCCACAGTATTGTCGTGGCCATGCCCAGCTCCGGCCATACCCACTACCACCGTAACAGGACTGTGGGTAGTAGCCACGGCCATAACCACCGTAACAGGACTGTGGGTAATAGCTACGGCCATAACCACTGTAAGAGGACTGTGGGTAGTAGCCACGGCCATAACCACCATAACAGGACTGTGGGTAATAGCTACGGCCATAACCACTGTAAGAGGACTGTGGGTAGTAGCCACGGCCATAACCACCATAACAGGACTGTGGGTAGTAGCTACGACCATAACCACCATAGGTGGACTTTGGGTAACAGGAGATGCGTTGGCCGTAACCGCCATAGCCACTGCCAGAAGAAAAGCTCCCACGGCGGCAGGGGTCACAGTACCCTTGGTGTCTGTAGAGGCTCATTTTTCGTTTAAGGTGAAGTTGGGCCTGAAATGAAACAACACGGAGATATGTAAAGGGACTTTGCACTCAGAATTGGAACCTTCACACACAGTTGGAAAACCCCTTTGTATTGACTTTGTTCAGGGCCAATTCCGCACACATAGGATAATGCACTTTCAATGTGCTTGGGCAGCTGGATTTTCCTGTGCGGAACAGGAAAATCTACTTCTAAAAGTGCATTGAAAGTGCATTATCTATTGTGTGCAGAATAGGCCCAGGATAGAGCGAGGTGGGAGGTTTGGTTTGACCTGTTGGTTTTAATGATTAAAGAATGCAAATGTACAATTAATTTCAATGCCAATGTCAATAAATATGTATTGATGTATTGTATAAATCAATACACTGGAAATATAGATACATTTTATGAACTGGTAGGTTGGCGACGTTTTTTTAAAATGAATCTAATGACGTTGCTATGTCTATGCTTTGATTTTTTTGTGTTGTTCTTTCCTATTTTCCTTCTCTTTTCAATATGTATATATTTTTTCAAAATTAAAATTAATTGCCAAAAAAAAGAAAGGGAAATGTCACAAGCGAACAATGGAGTGACATCCATGAACAATTCACTGTCACTTTGTTCATTTCTAATGATGTTTTCCTTTGCCTGAAACCTGCTTGCCGATCCTCCGGCATTCCATAGACTGAAATCACTCTTTAGCATTTCAATCAAAATGGAGCCACATGTGGGTGGGGTTTGGGTGAGGAGACACCTCAACGGTGTAAAATGCTGTGGAGTCTGCCCTCCCAAGCAATCATTTTATCCAGGAGGACTGATCTCTGTAAACTGGTGCTATAAAGCTGGGGGATCCCTGGGATCAAACTAGGGCCTAGTATAACTATTCACAACCTTTAGTAGACACGTGGTTCAGGTCCATAGGATGAGTTTCCAGCTCAGCTTTCAAAAATAAAAGGTTTAAAGCCTAACCCATTGCATGTTTACTATGAAGTTTACAGGCAACTTGACATAATGGGTTTGACCTGGACCTGGAACAGGTTCTGGTTCTCATTTTCCACAGAAACCTGCTTGATGACCTTGGGCAAATCACACACTCGGCCTAACCTACCTCACGGTATAGCTGTGAGGAGAAAATGAAGAAGGGGAGAATGTTGTAAGCCATTTGAGGCCCACATTGGAAAGGCAGGGATCTGATTGAAGATTGCTTCAGGAGGTAGCCATTTTGGTCTGCAGTAGAATAGTTAAAGTGGAGTAGAACAGTATCTTAGTGACCAAAAAGACCTTCTGGGATTGGTTTTCAAGAAGCAGAGCTCCCTTCCTCCTGAAATGCTCTTTGGTCTCTAAGGCTCTACTGGACTCAAATCTAACTGGTGTCAATGAAGTAAATAGCTAAACAAATCTATTTTGATTGATTCGGGTGGGTCGCCATGTTGGTCTGAAACAAGAGGACAAAGGTGGAGTCCTGTGGAATGTTGAAGACTAACCTTCTACCCAGAATTAAATGTTGTTAGTCTTCAAAGTACCATAGGACTCTGACTTTGTTCTGGTAAATTTTGATTTTCCATGACCTTACCCCTATTAAACCTACACAGGTCAGCTCTTTGAACATGCATCTCAAATCAAGATAGGCCCATTGCAAGTCAATATAGTCAAGGTTTTCCTCCTCTCGGTTGTCAAAGTGGTTAGAAGTTTCGAGTTATGAAAGGAAGCAAATGTTAACATTGATCTCGTAACTGAAGGACAGAAGGTTACCCAATTCCCAAGCAGGAAAACAGATCAAGTATTCATTTCAAAGCATGTAGCCAACTTTTCATGACATTAAAGAGAGAGAGAGAGAGCAGCATGTATTATAAAGAAAAGAATAAACCAAGAGCGCAGGAACTTGTTTTGCAAAACCCAGTCATATAGTGTTGGTTTTTTAAAAAAACAAAATCAAAAGAAGCATTTGAAGATCCACCAAAGCATGTGGATCAAATTGGATCTTACCTGGTTCTCTGAAGAATGAGCAGCTCAGGTGAAGTTGTTGGAGAAGCTGAAGACTGACTGTCCTTTTATACTCTCCCTGGGACGCTCTTTTGATTATGAGCCATCCTTTCCTACGATGTTTCTTGGAAAAATGATACTAATTATCAACCCAGTTAGGAAGCATTGGGTCACAAAGATGCAATGTCATAATCCCATTAATTGCACTTCCTCCCTCTGTTTATTATCCTATCAAAGGCGTCTTGTGATCTCAAACTGGTCAACACCCTCCCGGTCTCTTTCATATGAACCAACTTCTGAATCAGTTGAACACCTGTTTTGGAGGATGGCATTTTGACTACCCATTCAGCGTGCCGGACAAGGAGAGGTTGTCACTGGAAATAATTTAGAAGAGATGCAAATTGTCATTGTTTATCTCTGCCTTTCTGTGGACCGTGCTTTGAACAATGGGACCGCAATTTTTAATGTTATGTTTGCTGCACAGACATTTCTTATCCATCCGGATTGTGAGGGAGTTTGCCAAGTTGCAGGATATAAATTTTGTCAGTGAATCATTTTTGTCCAAGGCCACAATGCGACGTAGGGGATAGAAAGTTTTGGCTCTGGTTTTCATGTCAAGGCGAGTCAAATAGTTCATTGAATGGAGCCAAAATCAGAGGAAAAAGAGAGAGAGAGAACTAGATCATATGTGTTTAAAAGACATGCACCTAAAACATTCTCAATCAGTTATCGGCATTAAAATTTAACAACGTGCATAAAAGGTTAAGATTTAGATCAAGCGGTCACTGTTCTGTTTGCTCTTATTTTGCTTGCCACTAAAGCAAGCCTGGCCACACTGTAGGTCACCAGATATTCATGGACTACAGTTCCCATAACCCTCTGCCAGCAGTCCATAGACATGTGGAGAACCTCAGTTTGGCCACCCCTGCACTAGTAGCCAACATAATTCAATCCCTGGTATCTCCAGTTAAAACGACCATGCAGTAGGGGATGGGAGAGACATCTACCTGAGACCCTGGAGAGTTATGGACCGTTTATGCACTGGGAACTTCACTGCACCAGCTCCCGTGCAGGAATACAAATTGAGGGTGGATGAGGTTCACTGGGCCAAATGCTCCCCAGGGTGGGTGCAGGAAGAGGTGGGGCAACCTGCCATGACTAAAACTCCAGCCTGCAGTCTGGCATGAAACCTCCAGTGCATAAACGGTCATGGAGAGTATCTCCATTTAAAAGGACCAGGCAATAAGAAGAAGAAGAGTTGGTTCATATATGCCACTTTTCTCTAACTAAAGGAGACTCAAAGAGGCTTCCATTCGCCTTCCCTTTCCTCTCCCCACAACAGACACCCTGTGAGGTGGGTGAGGCTGAGAGAGCCCTGAGATTACTGAAGAAGGTTGGTTCTTATATGCCGCTTTTCTCTACCCGAAGGAGTCTCAAAGCGGCTTACATTCACCTTCCCTTTCCTCTCCCCACAACAGACCCCCTGTGAGGGAGGTGAGGCTGAGAAAGCCCTGATATTGCTGCTCAGTCTGAACAGCTTTATCAGTGCTGTGGCGAGCCCAAGGTGTGGGGGAGCATGGAATCAAACCAGGCTCACCAGATTAGAAGTCCACATTCCTAACCACTACACCAAACTGGCTCTGGTGATATGGAAGATCAATCCCTAAGATCTTGGTTAGCTGCTGCAAGTCAGAGTAGACAATTTTGTTTTTGATGAATCAAGGACTTGACTCAAGGCTTAGAATCAAGGAATCATAGAATCATAGAGTTGGAAGGGGCCATACAGACCATCTAGTCCAACCCCCTGCTCAACGCAGGATCAGCCCAAAGCATCCTAAAGCATCCAAGAAAACTGTGTCTCCAACCTTTGCTTGAAGACTGCCAGTGAGGCAGTCTTCCTTTGAGTAGGAGCTGGGGCTCAATTTTAGAGCATCTGCTTGGCATGTAGAAGGTCAATGATATCTTCAGTTAGAGGATGGGGCAGTAGGTGATGGGAAAGATCTTTTCCTGAACTTTTATAGATGCACTGTTGATCTGAGTAGTGAATACTGACTTTGGAGCGCCAAGGGTCTGATTCGGTATCAGGCAGCAGCATGTGTATGCAACAGGAAGTGTGATGTCCCAGAACTACTGCAACAACAATTTTAATAATAATGATGTCATAATATTATAATTGTTTAACTATCAAGATTGTAACATGCCCTGAGCCTTCAGGGAAGGGTGGCATAGAAATTAAATATTAAATAAATTGCCAGCCTTTTTGCCTTGACACATTTTGTTGTACTGCTGCCCTGGGCACCAGCGGGAAAGTGCCAACATGGGGATGGACGTTTCTTCTGGCTCCTCTTAGCACACTTCCTCCTTGCTTGCCTCCAAAGCAGACAGAATGACTGCAAACAACAGAGATACAGTTAGGAATCTCTCTCCTCTCTTCTTTCTGCAGAAAGTTTGTTCCTCTTCTTAATAAAACTATTTTCTTCTTTTAAACAGCCTGGTGATTTCTTTCTTTCTTTCTTTCTTTCTTTCTTTCTTTCTTTCTTTCTTTCTTTCTTTCTATTTATTTATTTATTTGAAGAAGAAGAAGAGTTGGTTCTTATGTGCTGCTTTTTTCTAACCAAAGGCGTCTCAAAATTACAGTAAAAAATCATAAATGAACAATAAGTCTCAAAAGTAACTCGATGGTGGGGAAAATCTAAGAAGAACCCACCCACCCTCCTTCTCAGTCCACAATCCTGTTTTTTTTTCACTCTGCCAACATTCATAATGCACGCAGCACCTCCAGATAGCACAGCAGCAGAAATAGAGATCAAAGTGTCATCAACATATAGATTGCAACGTTATCTAAAATCATTAAAAGGATTCCCCCTACAGGTCTTACTCAGAGATTGAATATCTTGGGGGACACGACTGAGTGCAGAATGGCAGAATGGCAGAATGTTCTGTCAACTGAGATCAGGGACCTGGGGGACCTCAATCAGTTCTGCAGGGCTGATATATCTAATAGGCTGGCCTTCCTGGGGAAATACTTACTGTAACACCCAAAGAAGATCCCTATGCAAGGAATAGAAACCCCCTCAGAATACAAATAAATTGTCAGATTTTGGAGTAATCTGTGAAAAAAATTATTATTATGTGTTATTTTACTTCACTTTATGACTATATTTTATCATAGAATTATAGGAAGGGTTCTCCAGGGTCATCTAATCCAGGGTCATCTAATCCAACCCCCTGCAGAATGCAGGAAACTCACAAATACTCACCCACCCACAGTGACCCAAATTCCTTGTCCAGATTATGCTAAACAGACCAAGCTCTTCCAACCTTTCCTCATACATCTTGGTCTCCAAACCCCTCACCATCTTTGTTGCCCTCCTCTGGACTCACTCCATTTGGCTACATCCCTCTTCAATTGGGGTGCCAAAACTGAACACAGTACTCCAAGTGTTACGCCAAATGAGTGTCTGTAAGGACACGTGTCTAAATTTAGTTGTGGGGAATCAGCTAGTAGAGCCAGCAAGAGGCAGCGTGGTGTAATGTGGGACCTTGTATTGCACAGTTTCCTGGGTAATTATGTCACTGAGATAGAACCAAGGCAGACAATGATCTAAACATGGAAGAACTTTATTAACACACACTAATTAGACAAAAGACATGCACACTCTAGCATAGAAATGTACATTCCTAGCCACTAGCACACAAGGAAAAGACTTATAGGGGAGGAACCTATACTAAGGGTTGATTGGAAGTGATATCTACCTGTCTTCTGGGTGGAGCAGAGTTCTGGAGGTCCAGGGAAGCGATTTGGGGCGACAGACAAGGGACCAAGACGAACGTCGGACAGAATTTCTGTAGCCTGGAAACTGACTGCCCTTTGTGACTGTGGGAGCCCAATATTTAAAGGAAATTTGTGACCTGAGGTTACAGGGGGCTTATCCTACCTTGACCAGGGCTTGGACAAAGAGTTTGATGGCTGGGGCCAGGTCCCAACAAAGAAATGAGACAAAGAAACTAGCTGCTGGGAATATGAAGAAATATTTCCTCTCTAGAAGGGCTGGTGGCCCATTTCTGGCAAATCCTGGATGACTGCTTGTTCCTGGGGATAGTGGTAAGGGAAAAGACAAAGACCAAATCTTGGATTAGATTTGGTGTTGAAAGAGAGTGACCAGTTCCCTTTACAAGACAATGTGCTTGGCTGGCTGGAGGGGAGTCTTCGGTGGGGTGCCTTTGTCTCTCTGTACTTGCCAGGTGTGCTGACAAACTCCTCTTTTGTTTGCAAGCAAGTAGGTTGGAGGAAGCCTAACTCCAAGTCCTGCTTCAGAGCAAGAAGTGGGTTTTAGTTGCTCTCCCATGATGCTTTGCAAGGCTTGACCTGGTTTTTCTCTCTCTGGTGCCAGGGTCTGCGCAGGAGTGTCAGGAAGGGTTGACACGGGTGTGCCAGCCTTTGATGGAGGGGTGACAGCCCACATAATACCTCCCATGATCTGGACACAATACTCCATTTGATACAGCCCAAAATCCCATTTGCCTTTTTAATCACCAAATCACACTGCTGACTCATGCTCAATGTATGGTCTACCAAGACTCCTAGATTCCTTTCACAGATACTACTGTCCCATCTTATATTGGTGCATATGTTTTTTTTCCTAATTTTACATTTGTCTCTATTGGATTTCATTTTATTCATTTTAGCCCAGTTTTCTAGCCTGTCAAGGTCATCCAGTATCCTGATTCTGTCTTCTGTTGTGCTTGATCCCTCTCCCAGTTTAGTATCGTCTGCAAATTTAATAAATACCCTCTCTAATAAGTACTTTTAGATGGCTACCATATCCCTCTTAGTCATCTTAGGTTTGAAGAAAGCTTCCAGTTTTGCTCAGTAGAAGGCATGATGCTGGAATATGCAAGATCCAGAGTGTGCATGATTCAGAAGCATGTTAAGAGTATCCTGCAATGGGCTTCAGAGGAGTTGTGTGTTTAGCATACTTAGATTAGGAACTTTGCGATATTCCAGAGTCTCCTTCTATGTCCTGATTGGCTCAACTGGAGACTTTATTTATTTATTACATTTGTATACCCCCCTCCCCTAAGGCTTAGTGTGGTTCACACTGAACTAAACAGAAGAATACATTGAACAGTGGTTATAATGAATAAAAGATAATAGTAATAATAGCAATAAACCAAGAAATATCATTCTGACATAGTGAACTATCTAACAGGCCCATGGTTGGTCAGATCTGTCACATGGGTTCAGGGGCGGTATAGTTCTGGTTGATGTCAACCAAATGCCTTGTGGAGAAGCTTCATTTTGTAGGCCCTGTAGAACTGTTTTAGATCCATTCGGGCCGTGATCTCCTCTGGGAGCTCATTCCACCAGGTGAGAGCCCTACAGAATAATTCAGACAGTTAGTATTCTCTCTCTCCTCTCTCCTTAAGACCAACAGAGTAAATAAGCACCCAGATGGCATCTAAATCACTTACTGGTGCTTCGTCACTTCCACTGACAGACTGACACCCAGATTTTACAGTGCCAAAATTGCTAACCCCAAAATCAGATAAAAAGTAATCAAAGTAGGTCCAAAACAAACCAAGAAACCATACAAAGTGTTGGTGATTCTAATCTAGGACCTAAGAGATACCACTATAGATGTCTGCAGGATCTGTGTTCGGGGAGTAAATCCCACAAAATTGCTCTTACTGTACCACTGAACTCTCCTAGCCTGGAGACATGGCTCGTAGAATCACAGAATCCTAGAGTTTAACCCTCAATATTTTCAGAATTGGATTGAGAAAGCATGAACTCCATGGTAGAGAAGCCCTGACTGGCCAGGGCTGACTCCATGGTAGGCCACCTAGTTCAACCCCCTACCCAATGCAGGATCAACCTAAAGCATCCATGAAATGTATTTCTTCAGTCACTGCTTAAAGACTGACAGTGAAGGGGAGTTTCTTAGGCAGCCAATTCGACTGGTGAACTACTCTGTGATTCCGCCCCCATCTAGCCAAAAGTGTTCTACATGTAGTTTAAACCCATTACTATGGGTCCTATCCTTTACTGCTGACAGAAACTGCTCCCTGCCCTCCTCCAATTGACAACCTATCAGATACTTTCAGGGAGCAATCATGTCTCCTCTCAACCTCCTCTTCTCCAGGTTGGACAGTCTTGGGCTGAATCTGCACTTACTTTGTTTTTTGCATTGTCAATCCTGTTGAATTCAGATTGATTTGGTCTCAGGTCTTCCTCCCCCACCCCCCAACATTGAAACAGAAAAGTGTTCTGCACATGCTTAGAGAGGCTCAGAAGGGGATAGGGGAGCCAAGCACAACCTCTTTCTTTGTTTTCTTGAAGTAGGGAGAGAGGATTGGAGGAACCAAGCACAGCTGAACCTCTTTCTTTCTTTTCTTGAAAGTGGGTGGAGAGGATT
>BDOT02000001.1:182512162-182524132 GCA_003118565.2 Paroedura picta
CTCTCTAATTATGTGTACCTTGGACTAATTGAACCATCAGGGTTAATAGCTAAGTATGGAATCCTCTGATCAAAGGAAGTCTGTTTTGAATTCCAGATGTTGAGGATGTACTATTGGCTAGACAATCACCTTCATGCCCCTGATTGAGTGGGAGGTGGCATAGAGCTACCTGCAGTTGGACACAGGGTGATGTGCCAGATGGATCTTATTGTGATCTGAAAGTTCACATTAGATTATATTAGATAGGAGAGAGGGAATCTCCAGGTACCTATGAATAAAATGCATTGGAGACAAGTGAGATGGGACAGATTTTATCTTCCTGCCCATTCAGAATTCTCCCCACCCACCCCAGGATCATCTAGATATCTACAGTTGGAAGCAAAAGGCTAGAGTCGATGGGCTGATCCAAAAGGGAGCTCCTGAGTCATATTTCTCTCCCATTCTCCAACAAGCACTTGAATTGGCTGCCTAAGGAGGTGGTGAGCTCCCCCACAATGGCGGTCTTTAAGCAGCAGCTAGACAGATATTTCTCAGGGATGCTTTAGGATGATCCTGTCTTGAGCAGAGGGTTGGACTAAATGCCCTGCATGGCCCTGTCCAACTCTATGATTCTGTGTTTCTATGCTTTTAAACCTCTCAGGCTACCTTTGGAGCTGACATGTTACTTCCAGTCCCCCACAGGCTACCCATCCACTCACTGCAATGTCCTCAAGTTGGGAATATGGTTGCCCGTTGCATTCTGAATGAAGTTCAGTGTCTTAGTTTTGACCTTTAAGGCCATTCATGGTTTGGACCCAGTGTATCTGAGAGACCGTCTAACTCCCTATGGCCCTCACAGAGCTCTCTGCTCTGTGAATCTGAATAAGCTGGTGATCCCTGGCCCTGCGGGAAGGGTGCCTGGCCTCAGTGAGGTCCAGAACCTTTTCGTTCCTGGCCCCAACCTGGTGGAATGAGCTCCCAGAAGAGCTAAGGGCCATGTCAGAACTATCACAGTTCCATAGAGCCTGCAAGATGGAGCTCTTCCATCACACATTCATTTGAAGCTGTGACAAGGAAGATCTAATGGGTCCCTCCCGAAGCATTTGGCCAAAGGGGTCCATTGAATCAGCAAGGGGGAGAATGGTTGAGGTATTTTATGGGTATTGTTGGGTTTATTGTATTCTTTTAACCTTATGTTAACAGCGAACCAGCTGGACCAAGAGGGGCAATCAACAAATATCAATAATAATTATAATGGTGATGATGAGAATATGGAAGGCCATCTGCACTGACACGCACAACTATACTTAATGAGGATATGGTCTTCCCTTTCATCCCCAACTCCTTATCTCTTCCTAATAAGAACTGGGAATCAGGAACGGATCACCAGAGAAACCAGAAAGACACTTCTTATGCAAAGCAAGCTGTTTTATTGGAGAGCAGAAAGTGGATTACAGAGCTGTAAAGCTTCAGGCTTCAATCCAAACAACACAACCCAGATAGGACACAGAAATAGATCTTGATCCCCAAGGTGTCCTGCAGAAGAGTCAAAAGGACATCACAGGAACATCTAGGTCTTCACAGACACATGGGTGGTGCCCACGAATTGGAGACAGAGTGCGGGGTGAGCAAAGTCCAGTTTAGGGCTGATGTAGAGAAATGTTGAGTGCACAACAATAACCATGGACATTGCTTAGGGGTCAGCACTTTGAGAAGGGGGGAATTCAGCTGGTGAGTCGACAGGTCTGCGTTTCCATTGAACATCTCATCAAAAGTCCACTTGGGCATTTAGAAGTGTCCATCAAGGCTACTGCAGCTGAATTTTCTTGGGTATTTGCAGGGCTGGTAACAGATGCTGCCGCGTCTGTAGCCGTACCCCGATCCATACTTATTACCGTAGAGGCCCCCATAACCGTAGCCCCCATAATTTTGTCGTGGCCATGCCCAACTCCGGCCATACCCACTACCACCATAACAGGACTGTGGGTAGTAGCCACGGCCATAACCACCGTAACAGGACTGTGGGTAGTAGCCACGACCATAACCACCATAACTGGACTGTGGGTAGTAGCCACGACCATAACCACCATAGCAGGATTGTGGGTAATAGCCACGGCCATAACCACCATAGGTGGACTGTGGGTAATAGGAGATGCGTTGGCCGTAACCGCCATAGCCACTACCAGAAGAGAAGCTCCCACGGCGGCATGGGTCCCAGTACCCTTGGTGTCTGTAGAAGCTCATTTTTCTTTTAAGCTGGAGTTAGACCTGAAATGAAACAAAATGGAGAAATGTAAAGCTGGTATACGTGGCTCACTCTACCAGTAACCTGGGCATGATCCTGGATGCTTCCCTCACAGTGGAGGCTCAGGTCACAATGGTAGCACGGCTGGCCTTCTACCACCTTCACCAAGCCAAACTACTAGTGCCCTACTTGGTGCAGGAACACTTAGCTACAGCGATCCATGTGATGGTCACCTCAAGAGTGAATTTCTGCAACTCGCTCTGTGCAGTCCTGCCCTGAGCCTTGATCCGGAAACTACAGCTGGTCCAAAATGCAGTGGCCAGGGTCCTCTTAGCAACATCTTGGAGGTTCCACATCCGACCCATCCTCCAACAACTTCATTGGCTACCAGACAAATTCCGGATCAGACTAAAGGTTCTGGTAATCACCCTCAAGGCAATACCCGGTCAGAGTCTAGTGTTCCTGAGGGACCGCCTTTCTGCCTATATCCACAAATAGCCCTATGCTCCACCACCTCAAACTGGCTGGTGATCCCTGTCCCAAAGAAAGCTCGCTTGACCTCAAGCAGGGCCAGAGCTTTCTTCATCTTGGCCCCCACCTGGTAGAATGAGCTCCTAGAGGAGATCAGAGCCTTAATGGACCTAGAACAGTTCTGCAGGGCCTGAAAAAGGGAGCTCCTCCACCTGGTGTTTGGTTGAGGTTGACTGGAACCAACAACACCTTCTGGGCCCCCTGATTCCCCCTCCCAGGAATCCATACACCTGACTTGAGCAACCATGGACCTTCCCTTGACCTTGATCCAGAAACTGCAACTAGTCCAGAATGCTGTGGTCAGGATCTTCACAGGAATACTGTGGAGGTCCCACATCCAGCCTGCCCTTCAACAGCCTCACAGGCTCCCAGTTGAATTCCAGATCAGGCCTAAGGTTCTGGTAATCACCCTTGAGGCCATAAGCGGTCTGGGCCATGAGAGACCACCTCTCTACCTATACTCCCACCAAAGACCATTACATTCTGCCCACCACCAACTGGCTGATGATCCCAGGCCCCAAAGAAGCAAGTCGGGCCTCAACCAGGGCCAGAGCCTTTTTAGTCCTAGTGGAACAAGCTCCTTGAAGAGATCAGGGCCCTTCCTGAACTCCCACAATTCCAAAGGGCCTATAAAAGGGAGCTCTTCCAGCAGGCCTACAGATTTAACTCCATTCATCTGGCCCCCCATATATCACAGACATCCTCCGCATCCTGAACCCTACTCACTCCCCACTAAGGGTTCAGTTAAAAAAATTCTATTGCATTACTAATTGTTATATTACTGTTATTCAGTACTGGTTCTTACTGTTATTGTTATGATTATTGTTAGAAGAAGAAGAAGAAGAGTTGGTTCCTATATGCTGCTTTTCTCTACCCGAAGGAGGCTCAAAGCAGTGTACATTCACCTTCCCTTTCCTCTCCCCACAACAGACACCCTGTGAGGGAGGTGAGGCTGAGAGAGCTCTGAGATTACTGAAGAAGGTTAATTCTTATATGCCTCTTTTCTCTACCCGAAGGAGTCTTAAAGCGTCTTACAGTCACCTTCCCATTCCTCTCCCCACAACAGACACCATGTGGGGTGGGTGAGGCTGAGAGAGCCCTGAGATTCCTGCTCGGTCAGAACAGCTTTAATAAGTACTGTGGGGCGCTCAAGGTCACCCAGCTGGCTGCATGTGGGGGAGTGCAGAATCGAACCTGGCATGCCAGATTAGAAATCCGCATTCCTAACCACTACACCAAACTGGCTTATAATGTATTCCCCTATGTTTTATTTAAACCACCCTGAGCCTTACAGGAGGGCAGGATGAAAATATAGTTAATTAATTAAAATACACAGGGAGACATACTGCTTTAAAGCCTAACCCATTGCATGTTTACTCAGAAATGTACAGGCAGCCTGGCATAGTGGTGAGACCTTGACCTGGGACAGGTTGTGGTTCTCACTTCTCCACAGAAACTTGCTTGGTGACCTTGGGCAAATCACACACTCTGTTCCTAACCAACCTCATGGCATGGCTGTGAGGAGAAAACGAAGAAGGAGAGAATATTGGAAGCCATTTGTTGGCCCCATTGGAGAGAAAGGCAGCAATATAACTGGAAGATTGCTTCAGAAGTTAGCCTTCTTGGTCTGCAGGAGAGCAGTACAGCTGGTAGCTCCCTTCATCATGAAACTCTCCCAGTGGACACAAATCTAACTGGTGTAAATGAAGTCAATAGATTAACGACTCAATTTTGATAGATTCAGCCATGTTGGTAAAATGCAAGAGGACAAAGATAGACTCCTATGGTGCCTTGAAGACGAATCTTCTACCAGAATTAAACTTGGTTGATCTTCAAGGCACCACTCAACTCCAAATTTGTCCTAATCAATGTTGAGTTCCTTATGGCCATCAAACCGCCACAGGACAGGTGCCTTAGTACAAACTCTTTGAACATGCATCTCAAAACAAGATAGGACCATTGCAAGTCAATATAGTCAAGGTTTTCCTCCTCTCAATTATCAAAGTGGTTAGATGTTTCGAGTTATGAAAGGAAGCGAATGTTAACGTTGATCTCGTAACTGAAGGACAGAAGGTTACCCAATTCCCAAGCAGGAAAACAGATCAGGTATTCATTTCAAAGCATGTAACCAACTTCTGATGACGTTAAAGAGAGAGCAGGATGTATTATAAAGAAAAGAATAAACCAAGGGCACAGGAACTTGTTTTGCCAAACCCAGTCATATAGTTTTGGGTTTTTTAAAAACAAAGTCAAAAAAAGCATTTGAAGATCCATCAAAGCATGTGGATCAAATTGGACCTTACCTGGTTCTCTGAAGAATGAGCAGCTCAGGTGAAGTTGCTGGAGAAGCTGAAATTGGACTGTCCTTTTATACTCTCCCTGGGACGCTCTTTTGATTATGAGCCATCCTTTCCTACGATGTTTCTTGGGAAAATAATACTAATTATCAGCCCAGTTAGGAAGCACTGGGTGACAAAGATGCAATGTCATAATCCCATTAATTGCACTTCCTCCCTCTGTTTATTATCCTATCAAAGGGATCTTGTCATCTCAAACTGGTCAACACCTTCTTGGTCTCTTTCATGTGAACCAACTTCTGAATCAGTTGAACACCTGCGTCAGAAGACAGCATTTTGGTTATCTGCTCAGCATATTGGACCAGGATGGACTGTCACTGGAAATCATTTAGAAGAGTGGTCAATTCCCATTGCTTTCCTCTGGTTTCCTGTAGACCATGTTTTGAAAATAGGACCAGAATTTCCAAAGTTATTTTCGGTGAACAGACAATTCTTACCCATCCTGACCACGACACAGGTTTCCATGCTGGAGAATATAATTTATTATTTATTATTATTTTATTATTTATTATATATTAACATACCGCCCTTCCTGGAGGCCCAGGGCGGTTTACATAAAATGTAGAAAACAATACAAGAAACAATCCATAACATATAGATAACCATAACATTAATACTATTAACTGATAATTGTAACAAGGGTGACAATGCAACAGGTCCAAGAGAAGAATGCATTGATGGATTTTCTGGGAGGGAGAGAGCAAGGGCCCTGCAGATCACAGAATCACAGAATCCTAGAGTTGGAAGGGGCCATACAGGCCATCTAGTCCAACCCCCTGCTCAACGCAGGATCAGCCCTAAGCATCCTAAAGCATCCAAGAAAAGTGTGTATCCAACCTTTGCTTGAAGACTGCCAGTGAGGGGGAGCTCACCACCTCCTTAGGCAGCCTATTCCGCTGCTGAACTACTATATCGTTGTACTTGTAGTTTAAACCCATTACTGTGTGTCCTCTCCTCTGCAGCCAGATGTTGTTGGCCACGCCTGGTCACTGAAAAATGTTGTCCAAGGCTCTGTTTTTCATGTCAAGTCAAGCAGCTTATGGAATGTAGCCAAAAGCCATGACAATATAAAAAAGAAAAAGAGACAACTTGATGATCTCATTTGCCGCCACCTGATCCCCTGCTCCACTTGCTTTCCTGCCAATGCCCCTGACTTCCCACTGCCCGCTGGGGTGGGCGCTGCCAGCAGCAGCTGTGCAGTGCCATGCTGAGGGGGAGCCCCAGCCATGGTGGCCGCCGGAGAGCACCAAAGGTGAGACGGCAGCAGAGTGGCAGGGCAGCCCCCAAGGCAGAAGCCTGGGAGGAGGACGAGGAGGAGCTGCGGCCCAGTGCCGACTGATCTGCGGACCGGTCCCGGTCCCCGGACCGGGGGTTGGGGGCCACTGGTTTAAATAATTTTGCAGCCAGAACGGGGTCCCGGGTATTCAATCCCACTTTCTGTTACTTCTTCTGTTTCTGCTGGCTGCACAGGAGAGGACACGCAGTAATGGGTTTAAACTTCAAGTACGACGATATAGGCTAAATACCAGGAAAAACTTTTTCACAGTCAGAGTAGTTCAGCAGTGGAATAGGCTGCCTAAGGAGTTGGTGAGCTCCCCCTCACTGGCAGTCTTCAAGCAAAGGTTGGAGACACACTTTTCTTGGATGCTTTAGGATGCTTTGGGCTGATCCTGCATTGAGCAGGGGGTTGGACTAGATGGCCTGTATGGCCCCTTCCAATTCTATGATTCTATGATTCTATGATTCTATGATTCAGTGGTGGCAATTGTAGTCTTAATATAAAGAAGAAGAAGAAGAGTTGGTTCTTATATGCCGCTTTTCTCTACCCGAAGGAGGCTCAAAGTGGCTTCCAATCACCTTCCCTTTCCTCTCCCCACAACAGACACCCTGTGAGGTGGGTGAGGCTGAAAGAGCCCTGAGATTACTGAAGAAGAAGAAGAGTTGGTTCCTATATGCCACTTTTCTCTACCCAAAGGAGTCTCAAAGTGGCTTCCAATCGCCTTCCCTTTCCTCTCCCCACCACAGACACCCTGTCAGGTGGGTGAGGCTGAGATTTAACATCACCAGTATTGATTTCAGTTCTAAAGGTAGAGCATTGGCAGTAGCTCTTCAGTCAATGGGTCACTTCTTCATTTGTGCCCCATGTAGCATAGCTCAGCTGCTTCACATTCGTTGTTTTTTTTTATGTGCAGAAAAGAAAATCGTTTTAATTTTTGTTTTCATTTTGTAGAGGAAGGGCAAAAGGTCATGCAAGGTACAAGATAATGACAGGGATGACACAATCCCGAACTCAAACCCAATGCCAGATCCTATCAGCTGGGCAGGACCGGCGCTTGAAAGGCAGAAGCGGCTGAGGATGAACAGGAGAAACAAGATCGATAGAGTAAATAAGCACCCAGCTGGCATTTAAATCACTGACTGGCACTTTGTCACTTCCACGGGCTGGGTGACGCCCGGCTTGCACAGGGCCAGCTTTGCTAACCCCGAAATCAGATACCTCCACAAGCAATCAAAATAGGTCCAAAACAAACCGAGAAGCCGTTAAAAAGTCTGGATGATTTTACCCCAGTACCTACCGCTATAGATATCTGAAAGATCTCGGTCTGCAAAGTGGATCCCACAGAATTGCTGCTACTGTACCACGGAAAATTCCTAGCCTGGAGACGTGGCTCTTAGATTCATGGAATCATGAGTTGGAAGGGGCCATGCAGGCCATCTAGCCCCTCTCAATGCAGGATCAACCTAAAGCATCCAGGGTGTAGTCTACACGGGGCTGCACGGAGAGCTAGTTTGGTGTAGTGGTTACAAGTGCAGACTTCTAATCTGGCATGCCAGGTTCGATTCTGCGCTTCCCCACATGCAGCCAGCTGGGTGACCTTGGGCTCGCCACGGCACTGATAAAACTGTTCTGACCAAGCAGTGATATCAGGGCACTCTCAGCCTCACCCACCTCACAGGGTGTCTGTTGGGGGGAGAGGAAAGGGAAGGCGACTTGTAAGCCGCTTTGAGCCTCCTTCGGGTAGAGAAAAGCGGCATATAAGAACCAAATTATCTTTTTCTTCTTTACCCACTTCCAGACTGAATAAATCCTTGCAGTCTACACTGAATTTGATTTCCATTTTGATGTTGGGTGCTTTAAATTTTCCCTCTGCAACATGTGTGATTGATTTGTGGTGACTCTACCTTTCCCCTGTGATATCCTGTAGTGCAGTGGTCCCCAACCTTTATTAGGCTGGGGACCGGCAGGGCATCGGGCCGCGCCCGCGAGCCGCACCCGGCCGCGCCCGCGGGCCGCACCCGGCCGCGCCCGCAGGCCGCACCCATGGGCCGGGCCGCACCCGCGGGCCGCGCCCGCGGATCGGGCCGAGCGGGCACGGCCTGCACAGGCGCGGCCCGGCCCTGATTCCCTCCCCGCCCTCCCGCAGTAAGTAGTTTTTTACTGCGGGGGGGGCGGGGAGAGGGAGCCGCGGCCCGGCACCATGGCCTTTGCGGCCCGGTGCCGGGCCGCGGCCCGCAGGTTGGGGACCACTGCTGTAGTGGATATAACCCCCCGTATTTGAGCAACTGGCATGAGTAGAAGTGTAGATGTCTCCTTTTTGCAAATTAACTTACTTCTCTGTCCCTTGGAGCAAAACAGTCTTCCCTGATTGGCCAAGGCATCAGTTCAAAGACTTCCTGGTTCCCGATTGCAAGGCTTCCCTTAAAGTGACTGTGCTCCAGAAGCCCTAACATCTCTCAGCAGAGATTTGCCTCTTAGATTTATTTTCCCCTACTCTGCTATCTCCAATTCTCCCCCCCCCCATTCAAGAAAAGAAAGAGACTTCTGCTGTGCTTGCCTCTCCTCGCCCTCTGAACCTCCCCAAACAAGTGCAGAACACTTTCTGTTTCAGTTGGTGGTGGT
Source organism: Paroedura picta (assembly GCA_003118565.2). Lineage (NCBI taxonomy): Eukaryota > Metazoa > Chordata > Lepidosauria > Squamata > Gekkonidae > Paroedura > Paroedura picta. The sequence goes on from BDOT02000001.1 coordinate 182,521,176, forward strand.
GGTGGTGGGGGGGGGGGTAGAGGAAGACCAGAGTTCAAATCAATCTGAATTCAGCAGGATCCACAATGGAAAAAAAAAAGTAAGTGAAGAATCAGTCCTGGATAAGGACCTGTCCAGTGGCTGCTTAAAAACTGCCAATTAAGGGGAGCTCACCACTTCTTTAGGCAGCCGATTCCACTGTTGAACTACTTTGACTATGATCTCCCCCCTGATATCTAAATGAAACCATTCTACATGTTGTTTAAACCTATTTTTGTGGGACCCATCCTCTGCTCCCAACAGGAACTACTCCCTGTCCCCCTCCAAGTCCCAACCTTTCAAATACTTAAAGAGGGCTCTGATGTCCCCTCTCAACCTCCTTTTCTCCAGGTTGAACATTCCCAAGTCCTTCAACCTATCTTCATAGGGCTTGGTCCCTTGGCCCCAGATCATCCTCGTCGCTCTCCTCTGTACCCTTTCAATTTTATCTACGTCCTTCTTGAAGTGAGGCCTCCAGAACTGCACACAGAATTCTAGATGTGATCTGACCAATGCAATATACAGCAGGACTATGACATCTTGTGATTCCAGTGTGATGTCTCGATTGTTACAGCCCAGAGAATCATTGATGCTTTGGACATTTGATGCTTGGGGGGCCTCTGAATGGGCTTCTGGAGTTCTAGCCCTGCTGATGGCCCCTAGGTTTTGGACATTGTATGGCACAGAGTGTTGGACTGGATGGACCATAAGCCTGATCTGACATGGCTTCTATTCTTTTCTTATATGGAGCAGAGGTTCACCAGTGCCTATTAGCTACGGGGTATACATGCAGCACTCTGTGTGAAGCAGTAAAGCTTTGAAATCTTAGTGCTTGTGGGGGGGGGGGCACAGTGGAAGGACTTTCTGGAGTCCTTGCTGGTGGAAGTCCTGATAGAACCTGAGTTCTGGCCACTATGTGACACAGAGTGTTGGACTGGACCCTAGCCTGATCTAACATGGCTTCTCTTAAGTTATTATATCTACGGCACTGATGATCTGTAGTCTTGGAGTTTTGTGGGCAACATTGAGAGGGCTGGGCTCACTGATGGATTTCTTGATGGCATGCAAGTTTTAGCCACTGCGTGCGACAGTGTTGGATAAGATGAGTCATTGGCCTGATTCAACATGGTTTCACTTCTTTTCTCATATGGAGCAGAGATCCATCAGGGGCAATTCGCTGGTGGACTTTGGCCACTGTGTGACACAGAGTTTTGGACACTGGGTGACACAGAGCATTGGACTGGGTGGACCATTGGCCAGACCCAACATGGCTTCTCTTATGTTATGCTCTTGGTGGATCTGAGTGTGAAATGCCAGATATTAGTAACTGTGAGCAGAGTTTCCAGTTCACCTTATGTGTGGGTTTGCCAGAGGCTAATTTTACAAACAGGATGTTGGATGAAATGGATCACTGCTTTCATCCACCAGGGCAATACTTAATTTGTCACCCCCACAGAATGAATGCATGTACAAGAGAGCTTTTGCCATCAGCCAGTCCTCCAACGGAGCTGCATGAAAACTAATTTCCAGTCCTTTATCATTGCTTGGCAACTCTGATTGACCTGTATGCAAAGCACCCCAGATGGGCCAGGTCCCCAACACCCAAGATGACACAGCACAACAATTACTCCTGCACTTTTCTTGAGGAGATAAAAGCCATCTGGTGACAGGATAATGAGAGCTGGGATTAGATAAGATTGGACGTAGGCAGCTTCAGTTTTGGAACCATTCCAGTCCGGCTTCCTGCTTGGCCATGGGGTGGAAACAGCTCTGGTTGCTCTCACTGATCACATCTGGAGGCAGCTAGACTGAGTTGGGTTGGTGCTGCTTGTATTGTGAGACCTCACAGAAGCTTTCGACACAGTAGATCAGGAGCTGGTAGCTCGCCTCCTTGTCAATGCAGTGATCTGGGGATTAGCCCTTCAGTGGCTGATCTCTTCTCTCCAAGGTTGGAATAGAGGGTAGTCATCAGTGAAGAACAATCATGCTGCTTCCACTCCTTTGTGGAACGGTGCAATTCTCTCCCCACTGTTATCTAGCTGGTCCAAAGACATGGGTTCGGGTGCCATCAATATGTCGATGACATTCAACTCTATCTGTTAGCGCGTGGACACCCAGATTTGCCTCCAGCATCACTGTCCAAGTGTCTTAAGGCCATGACAGGATGATTCTGGCAGAGCCACCAGAAACTTAATCCCACAAAGATGGAGGTCCTGTGACTGGGGAAGAACAGATTAGATGAGGAAAGAGAATTCCCCTGCCTTAATGGAGTGCAATTAACAACTTCTGGCATCATCAGAAATCTGGGGGAGATTTTCCTTTCATTGGAGGCTCAGAGCACGAATACTTGTCAGGCATTCCAGTATTTCTTCCAGGTGAAGCTACCGGTGTCCTATTTGTCCCCAAAAGACCTAACCACAGTGATCAATGCAATGGTCACCTCTAGACTGCATTACTATAACTCACTCTATGTGAGCTTACTCCTTGCAGTGAAATTACAACCAGTGCAAAATGCAACTGCTTGGACTCTTATGAGGACCCCACACTGAATTCTGAATCAGAGTATAAACACCTTTCCCTTCCTCTCCCCTCAACAGACACCCGTTGAGGTTGGTGGGCCTGGGGGAGCTCTAAGCGCTCTGTGAGAATAGGGACCATGCCCTATGAAGATAGGTTGAGGGACTTGGGAATGTTCAGCCTGGAGAAAAGAAGGTTGAGAGGGGACATGATAGCCCTCTTTACGTATTTGAAAGGTTGTCACTTGGAGGAGGGCAGGATGCTGTTTCCGCTGGCTGCAGAGGAAAGGACACGCAGTAATGGGTTTAAACTTCAAGTACAACAATATAGGCTAGATATCAGGGAAAAAAATTCACAGTCAGAGTAGTTCAGCAGTGGAATAGGCTGCCTAAGGAGGTGGTGAGCTCCCCCTCACTGGCAGT
>BDOT02000001.1:182613903-182633413 GCA_003118565.2 Paroedura picta
TGCTGGGCTGCAGGCTGGAGTTTTAGTCATGGCAGGTTGCCCCACCACTTCCTGCACCTACATGGGGAAGCCTTTGGCCCGGTGTGCCTTATCCATCCCTGATTTGTGCTCCTGCACAGGAGCTGGGGCAGTGAAGTTCCCAGTGCGTAAACGGTCTGCGTGACTTAAAATGCTTACCTAAGAGGGATTATTGCTTGGTGTGCCATGCCAAATGAGGGACACATCAGAGATATTTCAGAAGTGGACCAAATGTATTCTGAATCTTTTCATAAGACTTTATGTCTTCCTCAGAAACAGCAGCAGACATCCCAGGAAAGCCAAATTTGTGCAGTGTTTAGAGTTTCAGAATAGGATCAGGGATGCCCAGGATCAAAACACCACTCTCTTATGGATGTTCACATGTTGACCAGTCTCTCCTTGGGCCAGTCTCTCTCTTTGCCAAAAAAATACCAACCCTTACAGGGCTGTTGTGAAAATAAAGTGGTGGAGAGAATACCGATCTAAGCTGCTCTGGGTCCTTGTCATGAAGAAATGAGGGGTATAAATGAGAACAATAAATACATATAGAACCATAGAGTTGAAGGGGGGCATACTGGCCATCTCATCCAATTGCCTACTCAATGGAGGATCAGCCTAAATCTTCCTGGATGAGAATCTGTCCTGACATTGCTTGAAGACTGCCTTCGAGAAGGAATATGTCCTCTCCTCCCCTAGGTGACAGCCTTTAAACTACTTCAAGAGAGCCATCCTGTCCCCTCTCAACCTTGTCGTTCTCCCCTGCCACCTCTCGGTTTGGTCCACATCCTATATATACATGGGAAGTAGTGGTAGAAGAAGATCACTTGGGCATGAAACTGGGGTCACTGTGGGTGGGCAGGCAGTTGTGAGTTCCTGTACTGGGCAGGGGGTTGGACTAGAGGACCCTGGAAACCCCTTCCAACATTATGATTCTAAGAAAAAGAGCTGCTTTTTTCATACCCTGCTTTTCACGACCCAATGAAGTTCCCAAGCAACTGAAAAACACTTTTCCCTTCCTCCCCCCCCCCACATTCACCCAGTGAGGTTGGTAGGGCTAACAGAGCTCTAAGAGAACTGCAAGACCAGCTCTGAGACAACTGTTACTAGACCAAGCTGGCTGGATGTGGAGGAGCAGGGAATCCAACCCAGTTCTCCAGATTAGAGTTTGTCACCCTCCAACCACTATACCATGCTGGCTCTTGAGCCTGACAGAATTGTGGTAAAGTGAAATGTCATGCACAAGTCACTGGGGCGTCTTCCTCACCAAACTGGGTCCTGATTTGCTTGGTCACTGCTCACTTGGGCCAGAGTTTTCCTGGAACACAGCTTCCAAAGAGTGGAAAGGAGAAAATGAGAATATTGGGGTAGATGTCAAGCTAGATTGGCAGATGGGGAAGCAGAAAAGGGAGAGAAGCTATGGGGAGGGCAGGGGTTCAGGACAGTGAAAGAGGAAACAGTGATGGAGGGGGAATTGAGGTCCCCCAGTTGGATTTTCCAAAGTTGTTTGGTAGGGCAATTTGAGGTCCCCCAGTTGGATTTTCCAAAGTTATTTGGTAGGGCAATTTGCACAAGCTACTCAGATATTTTAAAAAATACATAGAAAAAGTCGCTAAACGCATTGGAAAATTACGAATGCAATTGCCGACAATTCGTCAGCGAATTTGAAGCCGCCCAGAAAACATTTCAGGAGAGGTCTGGGGAGAATGAAATAAATATGATTAGCCGAATCATTCCAGGCTGGAGATTAAGATCTCAAAACCAGATATGAATTTAGAAAGAGAACAAATACAATGCCTTCTGAGTCACCTGGTAAATGAACACTAAAAGGGGCTAAGGATGTAGCCTATGTAAGAATAGCCCAGGCCAGCCTCGTCCCATCAGATTTCAGAAACTAAGCAGAGCTGACCCAGCTAGTATTTGGAGGGGAGACTTCCAAGGATTCAGGTGTACGTTCTGCCAAGGAATGCCAGGCAACAGGAAGCAGGCAATGGCAAACCACCCCTGCACATCTGTGGCCTGGCTGCCAGACAACTAGTGGCTGTGACTTACCGCAGCTGCAATTGAGGATGCAAGTGGTGGCCAGAAATCCGACTAGCTGCGTACTGGACTCCCTGGAGGTTTGGGGTCTCCTTAATGAGGCCAGTGGAGATCGAGCATGGCCTACCTGGTTGGGAGGCCAGGGGCTCATAGCCAAGTGACCCAAGGGTCACCAAAGTGAGGTGCATGCCTGGTGGGCATCCATAGGGTTGTTTCTAAGGAAGGGATTCCGGACGCTGAGGACCTGATCTCCGAGCTGGGAAGGAATGGGTCCCAAGGTGTCCAGGAATCCTCGGGACAAGCAGCCGGATGGCAGAAAGGTCAGGCTACTTACCATGCAAGGCCAACCCTTTGGAAAGTGGCATAAGAATAAACAGCTGCAGCCATATTTACACCAAAAAGTGAGTTGTGTCTTTATTGGCAGAAATGCCACCCTGCTGATCAGTCCTCAGGTCTCCTGGCTAGACTACAAAGGCCATGTGAGAAATATTAATATGTAAGAATAGACAAAAGAGAGCTGCAAGTCATTGAGCATTCTATTTTGAAGGGAACAAAAATTACATTTACAATATCAGGCCCATTCTTTGACTCTCTAAACCAGGGCTTCCCAGTCAGTAATCTGTGGACCCCTGGGATCTGCACAAGTTCTGATGGGGGTCCCTGAAGCAACATGATATGGCCTTTGGGGGGGGGGGTCTTGGCTGTCTTTTCAGCTTCTACTTTTCTTTCTGGCCTTCATGAGGCAGTCCGGTCATGGTAGTAGTAAAGACAGCGGGAGGGAGCAAAAGGAAGGTTAAGGGTGTGGGTAGTGATGTCACATCTCGGGAGGTTGGCAGGGGATGTAGCCATCTGACATAATTTCTGGGGCTCATTAAGTGTCAAAAAATATTACAGGAACTTTCCCTGGTCAAAAGCCTGAAAGAAGTGTCATGAACCCCGATTCATGTCATCCCAGCCCGCTGCTTCCCACAGTCCTTAGATCTCACCAGCCAGCTCTGGCCAAGGCCATAAAGCAATAAACCTGTCGACCGATCTTCTGCCTCCCTTCCCTTTCCCAGCAGGAGAGGCTCCATGCAAATGTATCAATCTCACTGTAAGTGTCCTTGCGGAGACAACTCAAAGTCTCACCAAAGTGCCAACCGTTTGATAAGGTTCCGGGCCATCTGGCTGCTTGGGAATCAACCTACCTCTGTAACTTTCTCACTCTCCCGCCGAAATACCTACGGGTCCCCCTCCCTTATTTGGTGGGCTCTATAACTGCCTTGTTTGTTCCTTTGTACTTTGTTATTATCAAGATCTTTGCTTAGGGAGATCTTGGCATGCTTTAGCGTTCTGTGGACTTAGTCTAATAAAGCTCTCTTGGAAATCAGCAGCTGGCTGTTGGGTTTCGGATGCGCCTTTATTCTGGACTCCGCAGGCTGGGCTCAGCCTAATTCCTGACAAGAAGCTGCTCTAAACATTGGTTGATGTCTTTTTGTGGGATTTAAGATAGCCCTCTGACTTATTTATTTCTGCTTACTGCCCTGTGATTCCCCAGGTAATTTTGACACTTTCCATCCTCAGAGGGACTCCACCCCTTCCATCTGATCCAAGCGCCAAAGCTGAGAAAACAACCATTCCAAGGTTACCACATAGGCTTTGTGGCTGGGGAAGGATTTGAAGCCGCGTCCGACTCTCTGGTTGCTACACCATGCAGGCTCTTGACGAAGATAACATCTCGCTGGCTGCCCCTCCTCATTCCAAAGATATCAAACTGGAAAGCAGCCCATGATGCACTTCTCCCCTCCGAACCAGGCGGGTCCACACAACGGTTGCAAAAAAACAAAGGAAGGATGAGAGCAACACGATTTGTGTCAGGTGAGGAGCTTTCAGGAGCCACTCCTACTTTCTTCAGAGAGTTGAACATGGACCGCCATGTTAGGCTGCTTATAGCTATGGAAAAGAGCCAGAGTCCATCCAAGTACTTCCAAGGCTAACAGGATTTTGGGTGGGTGAGGAGCTTTCGGGATCATCAGATGGATCAAGATGGTCAGCCTATTTATGTTAGCCTATTTGTGGGAGGGGAGGAGCAGTAATGGGTTTAAACTACAAGTACAACTATATAGGCTAGATATCAGGGGGAAAAATCACAGTCAGAGTAGTTCAGCAGTGGAATAGGCTGCCTAAGGAGGTGGTGAGCTCCCCCTCACTGGCAGTCTTCAAGCAAAGGTTGGATACACACTTTTCTTGGATGCTTTAGGATGCTTTGGGCTAATCCTGCGTTGAGCAGGGGGTTGGACTAGATGGCCTCTATGGCCCCTTCCAACTCTATGATTCTATGATTCTATGATGTTGCCACCCAGCTCTGGGTTTAACATTTTTAAAAAAAAATACATTATAAATTAATGAACTCCCACACATTTGGGAAACCCTTCCAGGGCTATCAAGAAACTCCAATATTCCAGATTTTCTCAACCCCTGGTTGAGAAAAAATGAATTATACTGAACTAGCTGTTTGGGTGATTTGGGATTTCCTGGGTACACGATTGATAATGCAATTGGCTGGTAGTCTGCAGAAAGAAAATCTGTTTATGGAAGTTAAAAAAAAGGATAATAGTTTAACATCTGATAGCTTTTAATCTATGGCTGCCAGTGATATAATTCCACTTTGGATATTTTTTTCTTTAGGGGGTTGGGCTAGATGACCCAAGAGGTCCCTTCCAACCCCATGATTCTATGATTCTATGCTTTGAGGCTTTGCTAATCGAAACTCATAATGGTCAAATCTCACCTCCTTGCAGTACATGATGAACCAGAAGATGAAGAAGAAGAGTCGGTTCTTATATGCCACTTTTCTCCTCCCCTAAGGAGTGTCAAAGCGGTCACCTTCCCATTACAGTCACCTTCCCATTCCTCTCCCCACAACAGACACCCTTTGAGGTGGGTGAGGCTGAGAGAGCTCTGATATCACTGCTCGGTCAGAACAGTTTTATCAGTGCTGTGGGGAGCCCAAGGTCACCCAGCTGGTTGCACGTGGGGGAGTGCAGAATCGAACCCGGCATGCCAGATTAGAAGCTGGCTCTCAGTTTAATTCACAAGAAATCCCACAAGAGTCTAGGAGATAGGAGGCTCTCAGTGCCACAGTACACTGCTTGGGAATCCCTAAGCTAGATAAAGCATAAAAATGGGATCAGGCATCAGAGAGAGAGGATGAGTTCACTTCTTCCTTCTTTCTGTCTTTTCAGCTGCCCTTGAAAAAGGACCAGCTTGTTGAATAATAATAGTGCTTGCCAGTTAATAGCTCCATGCTCATTTTTGTGTGCTTTGATGCCCTCTTCTGGCTCACTGGTGAGATTACCTATTACCAACTGGGTGCTACATAGAAATTGACCTGACCGGGGCTCATTCTGCACACGTAGGACAAAGAGCGGCTTGTGAATCAGCATGGCCACCATTAGGGTTGTGCATGGCGGTGTCCAAATCGACCTGGGAGCTCCCACCCTCCCACCCTTTGGGGGGAAGAGGGGTCTGTTATGAAGTTACATGAAAGTGAAGTATGCTTTTATTTAGAGCATCGGTTCGGTGCCTTTCTTACAAAATTCCTAAGAACATAAGATAAGTCATGTTGCATTGGGCCAATGGCCTGTCCAGCCCAACACACTGTGTCACATGGTTTCCAAATCCCAGGTAACATGTGGACATTCACCAACAGGACCAGAACTCCAAAAATCCTCCCACTGTTGCCAAGCGCCAATAATACAAAGCATCACTGAACCAGGTTGAATGTTCTGCTTCTTTTTCATGGTTAATAGCCACTCATGGACCTCTGTTCTTAAGAACATCAGAAAAGAAATCTTGGATCAGGCTGGTGGCCCATCCGGGCCACTCTGTGTGCCACACTGGCCTGCACTGGCCCAGGGGCCTTCAGGAGGTCCACCAGAGGGGCCAGAGTCCATGGACCTCCTATCCCCTCCAAGAAGACAGAGTATTGATGCCCTAGACAGAGTGTTCCATCTCTAAATTGTGGACTTCTGCTCTTAAGAACATAAGAGAAGCCATGTTGGATCAGACCAGTCACCCATCCAGTCCATTGACTTACAGGGTGAGGAAAGAAACTTTGGATCCAGATGACTGGGTTTCTCCCTGATTTGGACCCAGTTATTTCCTCCTGGTCTGTTTAATCCATTGTTTTCTGTCTCTGACATTTTCCATGTTCAGACAATTGCTTGTTAAGTATGGCAAGACCCCTGCCTCACATATGGGCATACTGTCTTCTACAACCTATGGCACCCCTCAGCAGCCTAGGCTTAAGCCAAAGCCATTACACTGCCAAAGCTAGGCCAGACCTCATCTCAGAAATCTTGCTCTCTGCCTTAGGTTCAGAATGATAGCCTCTGCCTGATCCAGGTGCCTCTGGGCTCAAATATTGCTCTACATCTTAACCCCCCCCCCATCCCATTGCATTGCTGATCAAGTGGACTGGCTCCATCCTGTATACCCAGGGATTCCTAGGCAAACCTCTTTGTCTTGCAACATATTCACACTTGGTCCCTCTGCCAGGAGAAACCTCTTCCCCACATCCTAGCTGCTAGACCCATTGAGACATGATGGTTCCCTTCCTTAGACACGTTAACACCTTTGCTTAAGCCCATCTCCGGCCATCTCTGGATCTGGCCAGGGCATTGTCCAACATCCTGATCCATGGAAAATTCTATCACGTGCTCACCTGAGTCTTGCCATGTAGCCTCCTCCCCAAAACCCCATATAAACTGTGGTTTCACACAGCTTTTCAACTCAGGATCCATAAGAACCTCCCACGCTGGTTCATCTTGCTTCCCTCTGACTCTCCATTCTTCGAATAGGTAAATATACCAAGCCTTCTCTTTCACCCTTCTCTCTCCCTTCTCTCTATGACTGCTTGTTAGGTCTGTTAGCCATTTTGGTGCATTTCATAGAATCATAGAATCATAGAATCATAGAATCATAGAATCATAGAATCATAGAATCATAGAGTTTGAAGGGACATCCTGGATCATCTAGTCCAACCCCCTGCACTATGCAGGACACTCACAACCCTATCGCTCAACCACTGTCACCTGCCACCCCCTTGAGCCTTCACAGAATCATTATTATTTTCTTTGCAATAAGGCTTATACACATTCTTTTACCATTTACCAACATGACTGCCATGAGTTCCTACGGGTGTAATTGACCTCGTAAACACAGGCAATAATTCTCTAATGCTAGTTACCCAACCTCTCGCATAATTTGGCTAATTTCCCCACAGCTCAAATACACGTGTTCCAGAACATGTGTAAATGCAATTTGGGTAACATGCCGGAGGAACTTCCCCACACAAACACACTGTGTGAAGATGTTGCTGTCGGAAGAAAGCTGAACAAGGCAGGAATGGTTGCCACCTGCTTCCTGGTTCCTCCTCTCAAGGGTTGATGTATGTAGTGACTCACTGGCTCCACCTTGCAGGTGTTACTAATCAAGACCCAACTACAGACCTCTTTACCTTCAATGGCAAAGTGTGGGCAATGGTTGGCAGAATTTCAATTGGTTAGCAAACAGATGAAGTGCCCAGCTGCTTAAAGAATAACATGGTTTTATTAGGAAGAGAGACAGCATTGTATAGAAAGAGGAAAGAGAGACCTAACTCACTTCTAACTGTTGTCTGTGGTCATTCTGTCTGGTGGTTTTGGAGGCGAGCAGGGAGGGAGTATGCTCGAAGGAGTGGGGAGTTTCCCATTGAGTCAATCCAGACACTGGAGGAGATATCTCGAAAAGATATCAGGAAGTTCCTGATGTATCTATGCTAAATACACCTCTATGCTGACGCCCCCAGCAGGACATTCTTCATATTCTGTTCAATTAATGCATGCTTCAGATCTTGTATATTCCAACAAGAATTAATGAGCCAAGAATTAATGGGGAGGGAGGGAGTTTGGGAGTGGTGGGGAAATCTTCTAGATCAGGGGTAGTCAACCTGTGGTCTTCCAGATGTTCATGGACTAGAATCCCCATGAGCCCCTGCCAGCAAATGCTGGCAGGGGCTCGTGGGAATTGTAGTCCATGGACATCTGGAGGACCACAGGTTGACTACCCCTGCTCTAGAAGATTTTAGACAGAATGTATTCTGATTGGTTCATTACCACCACCTGATGCGGTGGGCCAAAATCTATAACTGGCCTAGGAGTTTGTAATCAAATTATCTGGCTTCGATTTTAATGGGACAAAGCCTCAACTATGATCTGCCTGTCTGCCAATGGGAAATACCATAGAGAAGACTTCAGCTAAGTCTTGAAACTCCATTGCTTTAAGAATCTGCCATCTACTGCAGCTTTCCATTGTGTTAGATGCTTAGGCTAGTGTTTCATCCTTTCTGAATATTCTTTACATATCTATCTATCATCACCCAGGTCTTCCTCCTGATGGATGGCCACCCTGATTCATCCCCAGATTGATTAGCCAGATGTCTGGAAACAGTGACAGGTTGGCTCAACTGGAGCCATCTGAAACTCAAGCCTTCAAAGACAGAGGTTCTGTGGTTTGGTAGGAAGGGTCCTGGTGAGGAAGCAGGGCTGCCCTACCTGGATAGGTACAACTCCTAATAGCATACTCATCCAGGAACCTGGATGTGGTCTTTGTTACCTCCCTCTCCATGGAGGTCACAGGAGTAGCATGGCTGGTGTTCTTCCACTCTACACAGTCTGCAACTCACTCTACATGGACTTACCCTCATCCCTGATCCAGAAATTCCAGTTGGTGCACAATGCAGCAGCTGGGATTCTCACAGGAACACCTTGGAGGGCCCACATCTGGCCCATATCCCAACTGCTGCACTGGCTACCAGTTAAATAGCAGATCATGGTTGAGGTTCTGGTAATCACCTTTAAGGCCATATGTGGTTAGGACCTTAAAGAACCGCCTCTCTACCTACACCCCCTAGAGAGCACTACACTACAAACCCCAACAATCTGGTGATACCTGACCCCAGGGAAGCTCATCTGACCAAAACCACACTTTCTCGATCCTGGCTCCTACTTGGTAGAATGAGATCCCAGAAGAGATCAAGGCCTTGCCAGAACTGAATCCAATTCCACAGGGCCTGTAAAATGGAGTTCCTCCACATAGTTTTCAGTCAAGGCCAATGACCCAACCCAAGCAACCACAGCTCCCAGAGGCCCCTTTCACTTCCAACTGCATCCTGCGGATGAAGAGACAAACCACAGTGCATCAAGCAACTATGTATTGTGGAAATTGTAAGGCTATGAAGTTCTTCTGTTCAATGTTTTTCTACTGTTAAATGTTATATGCTCCACTGCTACAAGTTCTACCATTTGAAATGTGATATCTTCACAAGCACGCTGCTTGCTTGTACAGTACTATGAATTTCATTGTAAATGGCTCTGAGCCGCAAGAGAGGGTGGTATATAAATGTAAGCAAACATACAAACAAATATCATATACAACCTCTAATTGTTTAAGAAATCCATCAGAACACCATGGGAAGATACAGCTGCACTCAAAATGATACCCTCCTTAATATTTAATCTTTAATTATCCACTAGATGATGGATGGATTATATTTTTTAAGTATTTTATCAATTGATAGAGCCTCTTGTGGTGCAGGGTGGTAAGGCAGCAGAAATGTTGTCTGAGGCTGTCTGCCCATGAGGTTGGGAGTTCGATCCCAGCAGCTGGCTCAAGGTTGACTTACCGAGGTCGGTAAAATGAGTACCCAGCTTGCTGGGGGGTAAACGGTAATGACTGGGGAAGGCACTGGCAAACCACCCCATATTGAGTCTGCCATCTAAACTCTAGAGGGTGTCACCCCAAGGGTCAGACATGACTCGGTGTTTGCACAGGGGATACCTTTACCTTTAAATGAGCCTCTTGTGGTGCAGAGTGGTAAGGCAGCAGCCATACAGTCTGAAAGCTTTGCCCATGAGGCCGGGAGTTCAATCCCAGCAGCCGGCTCAAGGCTGACTCAGCCTTCCATCCTTCCGAGGTTGGTAAAATGAGTACCCAGCTTGCTTGCTGGGGGGTAAATGGTAATGACTGTGGAAGGCACTGGCAAACCACCCCCTATTGAGTCTACCATGAAAACGCTGGAGGGCATCACCCCAAGGGTCAGACATGACTCGGTGCTTGCACAGGGGATACCTTTACCTTTACCTATCAATTGATGCTGCCTGCCCTAATGTGAAGAGCAGTTTAGAAAAAATAAATATTTTTTTATTTACTAGGGGTCATGCCCCTTGCATTCAGGAATACAACAGATGCTAGATTGGCGGCGGCGGGGGGGAACCTATGGATGGCCTCTCCCTCCCCCCCAGGACCTAGAAAGGCTGCATGCAGCTGTTGGGGAACTCACCTGCTGGGGCAGCTCTCACGTGATAGGGATCTGCAGCCTCCGAGCCTCAGAGGGAAGTGAAAGGAGGAGGGGTGGTCAGGGGTGGGGGATGGAAGCCAATTGGCTGGCTGCTGGACAGGCAGGCAAGCCGGATAGAGGAGGAGGCACTCAGGGGTGGTACAGCTGCCCTGAGTGGGTGTTAAGCACTGAGTGGCCATCAGACATGCTTCTCCTCCAAGCCCTTACCAGAAATGTATTATGTGAAACAGATTTTATTTTTAACTAAAGTCTGTTTCTTATGTACATTTGCCCAGACGACCTATCGGATCCAGGTTGGGACCCCGTATGAGTTTGGGAATGAAAACCGAGTATGCAAAGAACAGTGCACCTTAAGCTTTAATGAAAAAAAGCAAGAATGGAAGCAAATAATCGTACATTAGCACTAGAGGGAGAATTAATGATATGCAGAGAATGGTTTCTCCACTTAGAATCTTGCAGGACCAAATCCCGGGGAACTGAACTGCATTTCACAAAAGCGTTGTGTCCCCACTTCCGTGTCATTCCTATGCAAAAACGTTCTGTGTAACATGAACTGACTTGGAGAAACCATCCGTATGTGTCACGAGGAGAAAGGCGCGGTTTGATCACAAACCTTGTGCCTCTGTTACAGAGGCAATTCTGCTTACTGCTGCTGGGACAGAATGTTGGGAATTGCTAGAGGAACCATTGGATAATGGCGTATCAGAAGCAAGGAAGGAATGCAAAGAATCTGTGCATTTATTCAGTCAGGGTTCAGCATGGGTATCCACAGTATCTTCTTCGAAGGGGTAGATACCTGCGCCCAAGATAGCCTGCCCCATAAAGCCCCCTGCCATAACCACCTGGTCCATATCTACTTAACCCATACCCACTATAACCATAACCACCAGCACCACATGCTGTGTATCCTCCCACCGCTAATGGTTCACAGGTGGAGGAAAGGATGGGTCCAGGGATGGTCACCACACTAGGAGATGGTTGGATGACAATTTCTGATGCCGGAAGCTGACTGACGCACGAAGGGTTGACTCCGGGGACGACGCCAAGGCTGCTTGCTGACGTCCCGTATGAGTAGCAGGGGCTGCCGTAGCCCTGTCCGGAATAACCAAGCCCATACCCACAACCCAAGTTATAAGATGATCCAGGTCCTAGTCCTGGAAGAGAAGCACAAGATGGAACGGCACATGACGGCATGCAGAAAGCCATGGCTGCAGGGATGAGGATGAGTCTGAAACAAAAGAGCACAGAAGAACAGTCTGAACAAGTTATGACTGAAACAGAGAAAATGATCCTGAAAGTGTGGGAAGTTGCCATCTCAGAGTACCAGTAGAAAATAAGAGAAGCCATGTCGGATCAGGCCAATAGGCCAACTGGTCCAGCATTTTGAGTCCCACAGTAACCAAAGCCCAGGAGCCTTCAAGAGGTTCCTCAGCAGGGCTAGAACTCCCAAAGTCCTCCCATTGTTGCCACCCACAAACACCAAGAAACAGTGTATCACTACCCCAGGCATAGTATTCCATCCATACTTTTGTGGCTAACAGCCACTCATGGACTTCGAGTTCTATCAATGGTCACACTGAGTTCTTTTCATGGACTGTTTCACTCATTGACTGTTGAATTTGGCCTATCAATAAAACACCGTGCAAAGAAAAGCCAGTTATATATGCTGGGAGTTTATATCTCTCGCTCTCTCCCTCCCTCTTTCCCCCCTTCGTCCTTTTCTCAAGCTTTGAAAATAAAATAAAATAAAATAAAATAAAATAAAATAAAATAAAGTAAAGTAAAGTAAAGTAAAGTAAAGTAAAGCAAAGCAAAGCAAAGCAAAGCAAAGCAAAGCAAAGCAAAGCAAAGTAAAGTAAAGTAAAATAATGAAGTGAAGTGAAATAAAAATAAATAAAAATAAAAATAAAAATAAAAATAAAAATAAAAATAAAAATAAAAATAAAAATAAAAATAAAAATAAAAATAAAAATAAAAATAAAAATAAAACATCTATCCATTCTATGTCAATAATAGTGCTAGGTCACTCAGCAAATTACATGCTCAGCATGACAAAGAGGACAAACTGGCCTCGACCAGAGACAGGGCTTTTTCGACCCTGGCTCCGGGTTGGCGGAACAGTCCACCTAATTTGATCAGGGCCGTACAGGACATTTAAGCAGTTCCACCAGGCCGGCAAGACAGAGCTGTTCCGCCAGGCCCATGACTGCAGCCAGGAAATAACATCAAGAAGATGTGGCCTCCCTACGTGAGAACACATTCAGCCCTTCAAGCAATGACAAGTCCCCCCCCCCCCAAGATAGATTCTAATAGTAAAGAGGAAGCAACTTTTAGAAGAACAACAAGAAGAAAAAGACTGGTTTTTATACCCTGCTTTTCACTTTCCAAAGGAGTCTCAAAGCAGCTTGCAATCACCTTCTCTGCCTCACCCCACAACAGACACCCTGTGAGGGAGGTGAGGCTGAAAGAGCCCTGAGATTACTGAAGAAGAAGAAGAGTTGGTTCTTATAGGCCACTTTTCTCTACCTGAAGGAGGCTCAAAGTGGCTTACAATCACCTCCCCTTTCCTCTCCCCACAACAGACACCTTGTGAGGGAGCGGAGGCTGAGAGAGCCCTGAGATTACTGAAGAAGAAGAAGAAGAGTTGGTTCTTATATGCTGCTTTTCTCTACCTGAAGGAGTTTCAAAGTGGCTTACAATCGCTTTCTCTTCCTCTCCCCACAACAGATACCCTGTGAGTTTGATGTGGCTGAGAGAGCCCTGATATTCCAGCTCAGTCAGAACAACATTAAAGTTTAATCATTTTAAACCCAGATTTAAGTGCTATGTAACTAGCTGTGCCGACCGTTCGATATTAAATGTTGCCCATCCCCAGCTGTCCAAGGAAGGCCGGAATACAAATATAAAACGATTGTTTCATTATTATTCCAAGGAGAAATACTTAGGAGGAAATGTTTTCAATAGGAATAGCGCTCAGAAATGAACAAACACGAATATCCCAGGCTAAGGTAGAAAGACGCCTCGGCCAAATACCTGAGGAAGAAGATCCAGCAAGCTGAACTTCTGCGCTTGCTTCTCTGAGGAGCAGCAAGAGGTGGAGGCAGGCTTGAGTGGAATTCTTGCCAAACGCCGGAGCAATTTATACCTTTTGACTCGATCAGAAATTCCCTGCTTTTGTGACCAAGGTTTTTAATTTAGTTCTTAACACTCTGTCTTGGTGCCCCCGAGGCAATAAGCCTAAGGCGCTTGGGACAATTCAGAGTGTATCATCTGCCCCACTTTGCCCTCCTGTTTCATTTCCATTTCCCAAGGGAATCCGGTGAAGCCATATGATACAGGTAAGCCTGCTCCATAATTTCATGTAATTACAGTGGATCACCAGCAATGTGATTCAAGGCAGACGGCTATATTTTGTTTCGGTATGCCCGTTCCAGAAGTTTGTAATTTACTTCTTTGCTGCGAGTAAACACATAAAATCATATCGTACTATCCTAGAGTTGGAAGGGGCCCTATAGGTCATCTAGTCCAACCCCCTGCTCAACGCAGGATCAGCACAAAGCATCCTAAAGCATCCAAGAAAAGTGTGTATCCAGCCTTTGCTTGAAGACTGCCAGTGAGGGGGAGCTCCCCACCTCCTTAGGCAGCCCATTCCACTGCTGAATTAGTCTCATAGAATCCTAGAGTGGGAAGGGGCCATGCAGGCCATCTAGTCCCACCCCCTCCTCAATGCAGGATCAGCCTCAAGCATCCAGGAGAAGTATTTGAACAGCCACTGTGTGAAGACCACCAGTGAGGGGGAGCTCACCACCACCTTAGGGAGTTGATTTCACTGCTGAACTAGAATCCTAGAATGGGAAGGGGCCATCCAGGCCATCTAGTTCCACCCTCAGCTCAATGCAGGAACTCACATCTACCTGTGTACTCACAGCGACCCCAATTTCATGCCCAATTGATCCCCCCACCCAAACAAAATTCTCCAGAATCCAGCCTGGCCTGGATGGAATTCACCTATCACAGTGGTGACCAGCAATTCCCTAGATATACGAGGAAGGGCCATGAGAGACAAATACTGGAACATCCCTTCCTGCCAAACCATTCAAAATCTGCCTAAGTTCATAAATTCAGCATTTCTGTCTAGCCTCTGCTTAAAACCTACCAAAGAAGGAGAATCCACCACCTCCCGAGGAAACCTGATCTACTGAGGAACCATTCTAAGCATCAGGAACTTCTAGAAGTTTTGCCAAACATTCTTTTGCATTAATTTCATCCCATTGAATCATAGAATCATAGAATAATACTGTTGGAAGGAATCTCCTGGATCATTTAGTCCAACTCCCCACACAATGCAGGACACATACAACCCTATTGTTCATCCATTGTAACCTGCCACACTGTTGAACTTTCACAGAATCAGCCCCTCCATCAGATGGCTCTCCAGCTTCTGTTTAAAAATTTCCAAAGATGGAGAACCCATCACCTCCCGAGGAAGCCTGTTCCACTGAGAAACCACTCTGTCAGTAACTTCTTCCGCATGTTTAGACAGAATTTCTTTTGCTTTTCATCCCATTAGTTCTGGTCCATCCCTCCGGGGCAAGAGAGAACAATGCTGTTCCATCCTCTATATGGCAGCCTTTTAAATACTTGAAGATGTTTATCAGATCCCTACTCAGTTGTCTCCTCTCCAGGCTAAACAGACCAAGCTCCTGCAACCTTTTCTCATACACAGAATCATAGAATCATAGAATCATAGAGTTGGAAGGGTCCTCATGGGTCATTTAGTCCAACCTCCTGCACTATGCAGGACACTCAGATCCCAATCGCTCATCTACTGTAACCTGCCACCCCTTTGCCTTCACAGAATCAGCCTCTCCATCAGATGGCTATCTAGCCTGTTTAAAAATGTTCAAAGATGGAGAACCCACCACCTCCCAAGGAAGCCTGTTCCACTGAGAAACCGCTCTGTCAGGAACTTCTTCGAGATGTTTAGATGGAATTTCTTTTGAAATTTCATCCCATTCATCCCTCTTTAACTGGGGTGCCTAAAGTGAGGCCGAACCAGAGCACAGTAAAGTGGTACCATCACATCCCATGATCTGGACACAACACTCTGTTTGATAGAGCCCCAAATCCTATTTGCCTTTTTAGCCATTGGTTGTCATCTGACCTTCTGGGTCTACATGAAACAACTCTGCTCCATCTTCTTTATGACAGCTCTTCAAGTATTTGAAGATGGTTATCATATCACTTCTTAGTTGTCTTCTTTCCAGGGTAAACAGACCAAGTTCCATCAACCTTTCCTCATATGACTTGATCTCCAAACCCCTCACCATCTTTGTGGCCCTCCTTTGGACATGCTCCAGTTTCCTTCCAAGACTGAGTTTGTATTAAGGTTTTGTAGATTGAAAGGTTGAAAATATCCCATCCTTCAATGTCAATATTCTCATCAGGAAGGGAGGTCACTCTAGTTTCCATCTTATCTGGGAAAACCCACTTTAGCTATTGGAATTTCTGAATCAAAATGGCACAGCGATTGAACATTAGCCTCCGGATGACGTCTATAGCAATTGTGCAGAAATAGACAAATGAATAGGTGTTTAGACTGTAAGCTGCTTTGAGCCTCCTTCGGGTAGGGAAAAGCGGCATATAAGAACCAACTCTTCTTCTTCTTCTTCTTTTAATAAAAGGAACCATGTTTTAACTTCGAGTCTGTCTTCTTAAGTGCTGTTTGAATCTCAGAACTCAGCTTGTAATTTTAAGAATGAAACACAAACAAAACCCTTCTCCCCTCTCTGTTTTGAAGATCGGATGTTGGAATGATACACACGTACAAAGAACTGCTCCAGCCGACTCCAACCCCCTCTCTTAGAGGGGTCAGATTTTTATTGAAACATCATAAGTATCACAATGCATGCATAGAGTTATACGAAACTGCCTTCTTGTATAGCTGTACATTGATACATTGTTAGCTATAAGTCCCTATTGTCTAATGTATGAAGGTTAGATTCTCGCAGTAACCACATCATGCTAGCCTATTGTCTAATGGTTGAAGGTTAAATGTCAGGGGGTGATTATGCAGTGTTCTCATGTCATGTTGGCAATCAGCCAGGAGAGTCTGCCCCCACTGTACTTGAGTCAGCACAGTCACAGATGAATCCTACATCGGACCCCTCAGTATGTCTCACAAATAGGTCTACTTGGGGGCAAAATGTTTAGTAAGCTACCGAACATGGAATTTATTCTGCTTTCTAGAACTCCGGCATTTCCCATACCAATTTGAGAAGATGATAGTTCAGGCAAAGATGGGGAAGTTTCTAATAATGTAGGAAGGTTTGCCAAGAGGCTGTTAATAAAACTGCCCTACCCAGTTCTCAAAGGTAGTATTCTGACTTCTAACGCTCACGACTGAGCAGCTGTTATTTATGATTTGTCAGTCATCAGCCCTATCCTAAAACACGGTACCCAAAGAACTGCTTCCCATTTTCAATGTTAATTGAAGGTAGCCTTCATGGGCACTTCCCTCCCTTTCTCCATCCCACGTTTTATGACTGGTAGAGACTCTCTCCCCCTCGATGCGAAGAACTCTCTCTTATCTCTCCTCATCCTTGGTTGACATAGTAGGGGTTGGAAATTTACTGCCAGGGATGTCAGAGAGAGCAGACTGGGTGTCTTCTGAATTCACACCTTTTGGATCAAAAGCCTCCTCTACGGGAACTATTTCTCCCGCCTAAACTATCTCGCTATATATAGACTGGGGGGTGGGGTGCATCTATGCTTGTTTCTGTCAACATTCCTGTTCTTGCCATGCTTTGTCCCACTCTGCCTTAAGGAACCCTTCAATAAAGATTTACTTCTTTTGTACTGCATGTGTATGGATCAGTTCTCCGTGAGGGGGTCTCTTCTGGTCAACCAGCCCAGCCCATGGTTTGTGACACCATCCTGCTTTTCATAGGAGCCATATGGGAGACTACCAGAAAGCACAAAAGCATTGTCTATCCCAAGCAGAGACATAAAGATCTGAACTGTTAACATCTATTGAACTGCAATCAGAGCTCCCCATCAAAAATGCCCAAAGGACAATATATAGGACAAGGTGGAATTAATCTGACTGGACAGCGGCTTATCTATAACTGTAAACGTTTTTATGAGATATGTTAAACTGTCTATTTTAATGAGTAATTATGTTATTGATATATTTTTCTATTGTGTGGTTTGCTTATGATGTTCACTGCCCAGAGCCTTCAAAACTCGGGTGGGCGGAATATACATTCAATAAATATGTAATAATAATTTCTTTTGGGTACGTGTCATGGATTTGGAGAATGCCACCTATCCATCACTTATGAATAAGATTTCCAGTTAGAAGAATGATGTACAAATAAGAATCATTAAAAATAAATATCAAACAGAGTGTTGTTTGATAGCTCTTTTAACTTGTTCAGAGTGAATATTTGGAGAAGCCCATTTGGTATAGTTGTTAAACTAGACTTTTGATCCTGGAGGAAGTCACAGAAAGTGACAATTAAAGTCTTAAGAAGATGACAAGAAAAATGGAAAACAAAGCAATGTCCCACAAACTGGAAACACTTAATTTTTATACTTCAATTCTGAAAAAAAAAAGGAGATGTAGAAGACTGCAACAACTATTGGGCCATTGAGTTAATTTCTCACACAAGTAAAGTTCAAAATCTTACAACAAAGGTAGTTATCACATAGACTCCCTCTGGGCACAGAGCAAGGGGGCACTGGTGGAGTGAAAGGGACTGACCCTCTTGCTCAGCTGGTCCAGGAGGTTGGGCTTTGGGTGTATTTCCTGACGGACAGCCATCCGATTCCCCACTCTCCCCGGGAAACTTTTCTCAGATGTATGGAAACAGTGATGGTCTGGCTCAAGCACAGATGCTTGAAACTCAACCCCTCCAACCCAGAGGTCCTGTAGCTGGGTAGTCAAGGACCAGATGAGGGAGCATGTCTTCCCTGCCTGTATGGTGTCCAGCTGACCAGGAAAGTGTGATTGGCCTTGACAAGGTGGGTGGCATGAGTCGCCAAACAAGACTCAGGCCCCACTGGAGCTGTCACAGTTCCAAAGGCCAGCAAGGCAAGGCAGCACTCTTCCTCCAGGCATATGGTTGGTGTAAAATGAATGCACAAATTAACATCAGTTGCAGCCCTCCCCCTCCTCCCCACCCCCATTACATTGGAAAATAGTGGAATGAGCCCGAGAAATCATCAGGACCCTGATGGAGTTACGCCAGGCCTGTAAAATGGAGCTCTTGCATCATGCATATGGTTGAGGCCAGAACACAGCATAAGGGCCTTCCCAGCCAGTTTATAATCCCCTCCTACATTCTCTTCCTGATGGGATATTAACAGCTGTTTGGTAGTTTTAACCATATTCTAAATGCACTTGTGTATTTTATTCTATAATTTTGTATGCCACTCTGACATGCCAGGCTCAAGAGGGGCAGCCTATTAATTTAAATAAATAATAAATAAATAGCTGTAGATGTATTTATTTATATACCGACATCACCGAAGGCTCAGGGTGCTTCATATGAAACAGAAACAATACATATAACTCAGTTTCACAATGATGCAATGATAACGGCAAGCAACATAGTAGAACAATAGAATATTAAGTTAATGAAGAGAAAATTAAGTTAATTCATAGTCCAGTGGGTTGGGTGGAACTGTAGTGGGTGCCATAGGAGGAAGGCTCAGGGGGAGGGCCCATGTCAAGTAGTGGTTCAGGTCGACCTCAAATGCCTGGTGGAGGAGCTCCCTTTTGTAGGCCCTGCAGAACTGCTCAAGCTCCGCCAGGGCTCTGATCTTCTCTGGGAGCTCGTTCCACCAGGTGGGGGCCAGGATGGAGAAAGCGCTGGCCCTGGCCTCCTTCAGAATTGGATTAAAAAGCCACTCAATTGTGGGGTTTACTGAAATTTTAAGGTATTAATCTTAGATTTATTTGTACAATTTTGTTTGGTTGTTAGCTGTTCCCAGGAAGGGGCAGCCAAAAATCCAAATGATAGATAGATAGATAGATAGATAGATAGATAGATAGATAGATAGATAGATAGA
>BDOT02000001.1:182864063-182874170 GCA_003118565.2 Paroedura picta
GTAGATTTTCCTGTTCCGCACAGGAAAATCCAGCTGCCAAAGCACATTCAAAGTGTATTATCCTATGTGTGCAGACTAGGCCCAGGTCAACCTCAACCTCAACCAAATGTTAAGAGTTGCAATTTCAAATGCATTTCCTGAGTTCCTTAATTGATTTCCAAGGTTTGTTAAAAAAAAAAAAAAAGCTAGACACTTAACAGTGCAATCCTATGTTGGGCCACTAGAGTGTACACCTTTAATTTCAATGAACTTTCATTAGAACTCCATACAGGAATGAATGGCGGGTCATTGCAAATATGCCTCTCCTGATCAGAACCCAAATCCCCCATAGAAGCGTAGAGCTCCAGGGTCATCTAGTCCAAGCCCCTGACTCATTTGCTCTCATACCTGCATAGAAGCTACCGACACGTACCCAAACTTTGGAGCAGCCATGGAGAAGGAGACTTACATTTGATACATGGACATTTTCGATCGATTCCATTTTAATTGATCCAGTTTTTCACAGAGAATAAATGGATTAAAAATAAATCACTGGCTGCATTCTCTACGGCATCATGCATGTGTGGTCAGGCTCACACCTCTGAGCAACTGTGATTGTCCAAGGGCACTCAGCTGGATGCACGTTGAAGAGAAGGGAATCAAACCTGTTTCACCAGGTTAGATGCCACCACTTTTAAAGATTATAGCAGACTGGCTCTTGGTGTACCTGCTCAGATCCCTGGCATTTCTGCTGAGAGGTTCCATTTTGATCCCTGTGCTCTTTACCATTGGTCATCTTCTTTGGGCTTCATGTAGAACAGGGGTAGTCCACCTGTGGCCCTCCAGATGTTCATGGACTACAATTGTAGTGGTCAATTTGTTTTCAAGTTCTCAAGGTCTTCTACATCAGGGGTAGTCAACCTGTGGTCCTCCAGATGTTCATGGTGTAGTCCACAATTGTAGTCCATGAACATCTGGAGGACCACAGGTTGACTACCCCTGATGTAGAAGACCTTGAGAACTTGAGAACAAATTGACCACTGGCTACGATTCTCTCAATGGTTATTGAGTTCCATATTTTTTTTAATCCACATTTAACATCCTCTCAAATGTGCACAACCTTCCCAGTGAGATTTTACAGCTTACTTTACTAACTGTCAGTGTTTGAATTGTGTGCTTGCCTTGCGGCATTTATTAAAGTAATTTTAACCATGCATTGGGTATGCTGTTTAGCAGGTAATTAAAAATCCAGGCCCAAAGGGAGCTATTTGATCTAGGAATGTGCGATTTGACAGGAAGTGACCACTTCGGTGCCAAACCTGGCCTGCCTTGGTGACATGTCACTTCAAGATGGTCCGAATCACCCCACCACCACCACCATCAAAGAGAGCTGAAGTGGCTGCCTTGGAGTGGACATTACAATGTAAAGGGAAATTCTGCTTTCCCGAATTTCCCAGGACATGGTGGGGAAGTTATCTTACACCCGTCAAACTTTCAGGGTAGCTCCAGGAGGGTCTTCCTTGATTCCCCTCCAGGTTTCAAGAAGATTGGGCCAGGGGGACCAATCCTAGAGGCTCCAAAAGAGGATGTTCCCATCTCTCCATTGGATTTTGTCCCATTGGATAAATTGGAGCGGATGGGGGGCACTCTCTTTTGGAGCCTCTTGGTTAATAATTGGAGGTGAGTGAGTAGAATACAGCGGTACAATAACCTCCCGTGATCTAGACACGATACTGAATGGGAATTTGAACCTGGATTTTACAGATCCTAGTGTGACCTTTTTTAACCATGACACCACACTGGCTCCATTCAGGTGTACGTAGAAAGTATATGAGGGTAAGTCAAAATTATTGCTACAAAATCATAGAAACGTGTGTGAATCAAAACTACCAGCATGTGAAACTATTGTTCCTTGTCCTAACCTTCAGACATTTCTGAAAACCATGTTCCCCTCTCTCTATAACCCAGTGGTTCTCAACCCTCCTAACGCTGCAGCCCTTTAATACAGTTCCTCATGTTGTGGTGACCCCAGCCAGAAAATTAGGCAAGTGTTCTTTCACAGAAATTAAACTGAAATGGACCAATGGCATGAAGATCCATTGTTCATGATTGTATATAAATTGGCTTTTTTTCCTGGAGTTTCTCAGTTCAGTTCTGCCTCTTTCCCCACCATGCTGATCTTGCTCTTTTCCATTGCTCCAGACAGACGAACGCTCTATCTCGATCTACCCCGCAAGGCTGTTGTGCAGATGAAATGGAAGAGGAGAGATGTCGGCCACTTTGGGACCCCCTTGGAGAGAAGGGCTGCTCACCCTGCCACGCCCCCTGTGAAAGGGTCTTTTGACCCCCCAAAGGTTCTTGACCTTCAGGTTGGGAACAGCTGCACTAACCCTTCCCAAAGGATTCTGCACTCTTTGAGCTACACCAGAATTTTGACATCCTCAAGGCACTCAATTTGTGTTCCTTTTAAATGTTTTTTGAGGTTTAGGGGCATAGGGGGAAGAAGCATGAAGGGGAAACATCAGGACAGGTGAATAGGGTAAGGTTTCCCAACAACATTCTCATCGTTCATCACTTGCTGTCCTCAAAGAATGAGTAGGGGCATTGCCATGATGGGAAGAAAATATTCCTCAGTGTAACTTTGCTAACCTTTTCCTCAACAATGCAGTTTTTAAATTTACTTTAACCTTCTTCATAATAAGACCCCCGTGAATGCCGTGCGTCCTCCTAAGAAATAGTTCATTTGGAATAAACATTTGCTTTGGAATAAATCCATGCATGTATGACCTAGAAGCAATAATTTTTGACTTACCCTCATATAGTTTGCAAACTTGGATGATAGGTCATCCAATGACATTGACGAAACACAACATCTAGGCTAGTGATTCTTAACCTGGGGGTTGGGACCCCTTTGGGAGTCAAATGGCCCTTTCACAGGGGTCGCAGCAGGGCAAGCAACTTGGCTGCGGGAGCACCATCCTCACCACAGCCTTGCGGGGTAGATCAAGAAAGAGCGTTCATTTGTCTGGAGCAGTGGAAAAGAACGAGATCAGAATGGTGGGACAAGAGCCAGAACTGAACTGAGAAACCCAGTCATGAACAATGGGTCTTCACGCCATTGGCCAGTATCGGTTTAATTTCTGTGAACGAACCAATTGCATAATTTTATGGTTGGAGGTCACCACAACATGAGAAACTGTATTAAAGGGTCGCGGCATTAGGAAGGTTGAGAACCACTGAGTACATCCCTACTGGATTGGGGAGAAAGAAAATCTAATACAGAGAATAAGACAGCCATTGCTCACTGTCTCTTGGGAAACGGGGAAATCACAGAGCATGGAACCATTTGATGACATCTTGGGGAAGAAACATACTTCATTCTGCTATTCGGAAGCAAACAAAAGCAACCATCAGGACTTCCATTCCTATGACCGCCGAGAAAGAACAAACAAGCCAGATATTTTGCCGAAGAAGGAAAACAAGATCAAAGTGCTTGAAATCGTAAAAACCTTTGTCTGGACAGCCATTTAACGTCTTTTGGTAAACATTTCTCATTTATTAAAACAATTTGTGTTGTACACCGGGTCTCTTGCAAATGAGGGCCTCTGGCACAAAGGGGTGGATGTGAACGTGTTGAAAGGCCAGCCGCGGGCACAGACTAGATGGTATAAAAAGGCTGCGTGGGCCGCGATCTTCCAAGAGCTTCACCTGGTTCGCCTTCCTTCTCTTGACTTTGGCTCTTTGGTGAGAGAATCTTCGTGAAGGCTTGTTGGGGAAGGAGAGGAGAATGAGAGATGGGGAGCATTGCAGCTCAGCAGTCCGGAAGAGGAATGAGTAGAGGGGGGTAGGAGAAGTACATAGGACGGCTTGAAGACAGGAGGGTGGGAGAAGGTTCCTGGAGATGAGGCAGACTGAATCACAGTCGAGTAGGAAGAGGAAGGATTTCTGAAGAAGGCTGTAGTTCTCCAGGTTCTGAAGCATAAGTGTGGGATTCAACAAACCCATCCTTGAGGGCTTCTGGGAGCATGTGGTTGGACCATAACACCATGTGGTTGGAGAAGAAAGGTGGAACTCTTCTTTTGGTGGAAACATTTAGTAGGGTAATTCGGGTAGCCCTTTAGGATTACTCTGATATTTCTTGAAGATTGACTTGGATTTTGGTGGCACATAAGCACCAGCCACCACTTTGGATGATAATATATATTTGACAGGAAACAATCCACTAGCCAGGATGTCATTCTTCATGTGTGGGAATGATGTATTCTAGGAATGCCAATCACCCAGAAGGATGGAATCATGTCCCTTGTTGGGGAAGGAGAGGAGAACGAGAGATGGGGAGAATTGCAGCTCAGCAGTCCGGAAGAGGAAAGAGCAGAGGGGGGTAGCAGAAGGACATAGCATGGCTTGAAGACACAAGGGTGGGAGAAGGTTCCTGGGGATGAGGCTCCAAAGGCAGACAAAGAGTGTAAGAGGAGGAAGGATTTCTGAGGAGCAGAAATTTTTTCAGGTTTTGAAGCATAGGCATAGTCTTTTGACTCAGGTTGGAGTGATTCAACAAGCTCATCTTTGTGGGCTTCTGGGATGATGTGGTTGGAGAAGAAGGTCATGAGGTTGGAGATGAATGTTGGAAGGAACAATACTGAATCTTAATCTCTTAAAAAGACTGAACGGCGAAGAGTGAGATGGTTCTCGGGGCCTTTGGAGCTCCAGAATAGATTTCAGGCCCTTGCAGAGGAGGTGCAAGGGTCAACAAGGGAAGGCCAGCTCATTGGGAACCAAAAGTAAAAGGATTCAGATGTCTTTATACTAACGCCCGAAGCATGGGCAATAAAAAGGAAGAGCTGGAACTTCTCATGCTGATGGAAAGGTATGATCTAGTAGGCATCACAGAAACTTGGTGGAATGATTCTCATGACTGGAATGTAATGGTGGATGGATATGAACTGTTCAGAAAAAAACAGAATAGATCGAAGAGGTGGAGGAGTGGCACTGTATGTGAGAAAAGGGCTTACTGACATCGTCTTACATTTCATTTCAGGTTTACCTCCATCACACCATGCCTGGTTACTGTGGTCCCGAGTTCACCGTCCCCTCTGTTGCCTCCACCCCAAGAGTTGGCTTTGGGTCTGCAGGGCTCAGCTATGGACCTTTTAGCTATGGTCTACAGACTGCGGTCCCCAATGGTGCCTTCACCCCAGGCTTTGGGTCATCGGGCCTCCGCAATGGAGATGGCGTTATTGGATTCGGGGGTTTCGGCTTTGGACCTGTGGGATTTGGCTCGCCACGTGGAGGTCTAGGTTTTGGCCTGGGTCATTGGCCCTTCCACATCCCACCCCCTCCATCCTCACCCTTGGCCAATTGGTGAGGGAGAAATTCTACCTGCCCAAATAAGAGTAGTAGTTTTTATGGCTGATTGAGATAAGAACTGGAAGACCCAAGTCAGGACATTGATTACGATGAGATCCATTGATGAGTTCAAAAAGCGAAACTTGCAGAAACTTACTTGAACTTTTGCATGTGGATATCAATCTTTATTCCCTTTTTATGTTCATAAACTGTCACCTAGGAATGTTGATATCTTTTGTCTTCTTAAGTTCCTGCTTCTTGTTCAAATGTTTTGCTTTCTTTTCATTTTCATTAAAGCTTCATTTGCATTCTAACATTTGTGTCATGACTGTGATCTTCACAGTAGCTCGAGATTGGGTGATTCATCAGATTATTATTATTATTATTATTATTATTATTATTATTATTATTATTATTATTATTATTATTATTATTATTATTATTATTATTATTATTATTAATTTGTTACTCACCTCTCCCCGGAGGCTTGGGGCAAGTTACAGCAAATAAAAACCCCAGTAAAAATCCATACAATAAAATCACAGAACAACAATCAACATAGTAAACACAATAAACCAAGATGCGACAAAGACACATAAACCAACACTAACCCACCCCCAATACCCATCCTGGAAGAGTGGGAAATAAGGGTGCTGGTTGGTCTTCAGTACTGCTGCTATAGATGCTATGGGGGGGGGGCAGATCAACCTTGCAGCCCAGCCTCATCCAACGACCTGGCAGAAGAGCTCTGTTTTGCAGGACCTGCGGAACGCTGAAAGCTCCCACAGGGCCCGTAGTTCCCATGGGAGCTCATTCCATTAGGTTGGGGGTAGGACAGAAAAGGCCCTGGCCCTGGTCGAGGCCATGCATGCTTCTCTGGGTCTGGGAACGACGAATAGATTTGTACCCGCAGAGTGTAAAGCCCTGCGGGAGGCAAAGAATGACAGGCGGTACCTCAAAAACGCCAGGCCCAGACCGTGTAAGGCCTTAAAAATCTCCAAAGATGGAGAACCCACCACCTCCCCAGGAAGCCTGTTCCACTGATAAATGGCTCTGTCAGGAACTTTTTGCATTTTTTTGGTTTTCTAAAAACTTTTTCATTTATTCAGTTTCAGCGTGTAAATTTATCTTTATTATATAACTAGAGTCAAAGCCTGTTCCTAAGAATGGGCCTTGAAAGCGTCCCCTTTCTTGGCCCCTGGCCAGGCAGCTTAACGTGGCTTTGGGCTGCAGCTCGCAGCTGGATCAGGTGGGGCAGGCGGGGGCTGACAGCTTGTTAGCAGGCCTGGGATAGAGCTCCTTAGCAGGCAGTCAGCAGGCCAGGAGGCCCTCGTTATAGCAGGCCCAGCCTAGTAGGCCAAGAGGCCCTAGTTAGCAGGCCCTCCACCACAATCCTTTGCCTAGGGCCCTCTCCCCTTACCTGCTGCTGGCTCCAGGCACTGAGGAACGTCTGAGAGCAAAGAGGCTAGAGTCCAGGGATGGAGGACAGGAGCTGCAGCCTGATTGGCCCTATTCCAACATGGACAGTTGGACACACTCCACCCCCCAGGCTGTTTCATAAATATATAGAGGAACAACAATGGATAATTATAGCTGTTTCTATAGTATGGCTTTGAAACTTCACTTTTCCTGTGTGTAAAAAGCTGAACACTCATGAGATCTTTGTGTAAGGTAAGCTGAAATTGGATGCTACTTTTTATTATTTTATTAAAAATTTAAACACATGTGTGGTTGGGAGGAAATGTAAGATGTACTTTTCTATAATGTCGAACTATCTGCTTGCTCGCCAAGTTTCTCCCTTGAAAAACGTGAAAGCAAAATGTCAGGAAAAGGGCTGTGTGTAGAGAAAATTCTGGGTGTGGATCTCTGCGGAGGAAAGAAACAATATCTTGAGCATATATCACTTGTGTTTGGATGTTTTTGAGAAACTTCTTATCAATTAAAGAGGAATTGTTTAAGTCTCATTATTTAGCATTTCCCCCTTTAAATGGCAGGCTTTTGGCTTTTCCTTCAGTTCCTTCAGTTCCCCTGTTTTATTTTGATTATTTAAAAAAAAATTAATTAAATGCATATACCATCCCTTGAAGGGTATCTGACTGGGGGAAGTTCACAACCATGTATGTATTGCTATTAAAACAAGTGAAAACAGATTAAAACCCCATAATTGACCCAGCTACCTACCCGTCTCCCATTCAGTGGGTGGGTTTAAGCAGGGCCCCGTGTGATGGTATCAAATTTGGTTGTTCACTGACCCCAACCAGAAGCCTGGTGGATGACCTCCATTTTGAAGGCTCTCCGAGAAAATTCCTGTAGGGCCTGCAACTCTTCTGGTAGCTCAGTTCACCCTGTAACAGCCAGGACCACAAAGGCCATGTCCCTGGTTGAGGCCAGACATACTTCTCTAGGACCAGGGATGACCAGCCAGTTTGTATTGGCTGAGCTGAGTACTCTTCAGGGAAAATAGCAAGGTGGTCCCTCAGGTATGAAAGGGCCAGACCATGTATAGCCTTGAAGGTCAGAGCTGGAACCTTGAACATGATATAGCATATAACTGGGAGCCAGTGTACTTGCCTAAGAATAGGCTGAATGTGGGCCCTCCAAGGTGTTCTTATGAGGAGCATCATTTTGGTCTAGTTATAGTTTCTGGGTCAATGTCCATGTAGAGCGAACTAACTTGGTGGCGACTGCCACAAGGTTCACTGTGGCTAGGTGCTCTTGAGCCAGATCGGGGAGAGAAGCTTGGCCTGGTAGAGATGGTAGAATTCCAGTTGTGCTACTCCAGTGATCTAAGTCTCCATAGATAAGGAGGAGTCAAGAATCATTCATAGATTTCTAGCTGCTAATGCATACCAAATGCACTTCCTCTCCTGGTCCTTTCCTCTCAAACCAAAGGAGCTTCGTCTTAAATGGGCAGAGTTGCAGATGGCTCTACTTGATCCAGGCCATCACTGCTTCCAAACAACTGAGACAGGTTTCTAGAACATTTGACCAAGAGAAATCCATGCATGCATATTTTCCTTCAATATATTAATTGAAGCCCACACAAAATAATAGATTTCCCTTGACAAAGGTCAAATTTCCCAGCATTTGGTGTCATCATATGGGTATTTCATTGGTTAAATTTCCAGGGCCCTCCATAACCCTTTGGGCTCCCTTCTCACATTTCCCAGTCTCTGGCTACCTTCAAATGAGACAAAAACAAAACAAAACAAAAAAACCAGAGGTCCATATGCCTCCCATGGAGAATGGTTGCTCTAGAGCTGACCTCACAGCCTAGACAGAGAAGTCAGTTGTTGACAAAAGGTTTATCCACAGCTGACCTTCAACAGGATTAAACCTTTCCTCTCTTTTCTTGTGGTTTTGCCACTTGCAGGTAGAGGCCTCTCTGTTGACTTGGATTAGGTGATGAAGATGATGTTGTCTGTTCAGTGACGTCTGACCCTCGACGATTCTATAGGAAAGTCTTCGCCATAGCAAAAAAGGGTTACAGAACTGGGGAAATTGAATCAGGATCTCCTTGGCTTGCAGAACGTACAGGATGAATCTCTGACCTCTCCAGCCAAAAGCATCACTTAACAGGTGATGGGCAAAACGTCTATCCCAGACAGTGGAGGACTGCATCTACTATGTAGACATAGTGTGTTAATGGGTACATATCCCCATGGAGTTTTCAGGCCAAAGGAGGATGAAGGGTAGATTGCCGTTGCCTTCCTCTGCAGAACCACCTTGGTATTCCCTGGTGGTCCTCATCCAAGACCTAATCAGGGCCAACCTAGGAGGCCATACTGGCATCAACATGTCCATATTGGACTCAGTGTTGGGTAGGTTAGTATGTATTGCTCTGAGCCCTCGAGGAGGGCAGTATAAATATATGAATGAATGAATGAATGAATGAATGAATGAATGGATGGATGGATGAATGAATGAATGAATGAATGAATGAATGAATGAATGAATGAATGAATGAATGAATGAAAACCTGATACTTGATGTGGTACTTTGGCAGATTTTTCATTAAAAAAAATAGGGGAAGATCTCTATATTCCACTTAATCTAGAACACAAATGAGGGAGTACACAGAGCTCTTAAAGTTCTAGGGCTACCATTCTAGACCTTTCTATGGACAAAGTCCACCAATATCAGCGAGTGTACTTTCCTGTAGCTCTTTTCTAGCTTAGCCCCAAAGCAAACAAGCCTCAAAGGAGCCCATGTGATAAAAGAAATGACCTCAGAGCCATCCTTCATTGGCTTTCCCTAAACATATTCCTCTTCAATATAGTTGTAGGCCTCTCCAAGGCCTGCTTATCTGACGAATCACCCAATGGGAGAGCAGGCCATGGGTCTGTGGTCAATCAGTGGGGCTTTGAAGATCATAGTCAAGACGCAAATGTTAGAATGCAGAAGAAGCTTTAATGAAAACAGAAAGAAGCAAAAGGTCTGAACAAGAAGCGGGGACTGAAGAAGACAAAGAATATCAACATTCTTAGACATTGCTTTCAGAAGAGGCAATATTGCTGTCCATTTTTCATGCAAAAGTTCTTGAATTCATCTTCAAATTCCTGATCGTTGCCATGATGTCCTGCATAGAGTTTCCTCAAGTTCATTCACAGGGTTCAACAGATACTGGAACGACGTCCCAGAAGAGCCCTGTTTGCGATCAATGAGCCCCTCCTCAGGCCTAGGCGAGAGCCCCAGCCCCAGCCTCCGTAAAGGCCTCCCAGCCCCCCATAGAAGCCTGCTCCTGCCACCCCAGTGCCGCTAATGGCACAGGGAGCGTTGCCT
>BDOT02000001.1:182887392-182897983 GCA_003118565.2 Paroedura picta
CTCTTGTGGGTTCGTCTACCATTTGATAAATGAAATTGTCAGCCAGGCAGGTCAGAAAGTTGCATGACTGAGGACGCTTCGCAGAGTTTGTTTCCCAGCTGAAGAAATTGAAGTCACCCATGATGACAAGGTCCTGCCGCTTGGATATTTTCTCAAGCTGCTCACAAAGTGCAACATCCACAACCTCTCATTGGTTAGGCAGTGAGACACCAACCAGCAGACACCAGATGCTTTCCACTGTAGATATACTCTCCTTCACTAGAATTTCCTGACAGGTAAGCCCTTTCCTCACATACAGTGCCACTGCTCCACCTCTTTGATCTATTCTGTTTTTTCCGAACAGTTCATATCCATCCACTATTACATTCTAGTCATGAGAATCATTCCACCAAGTTTCTGTGATGTCATACCTTTTCATCAGCATGGGAAGTTCCAGCTCTTCCTTTTTATTGCCCATGCTTCGGCCGTTAGTATAAAGACATCTGAATCCTTTTACTTTTGGTTCCCTATGAGCTGGCCTTGCCGGTTGGGCTGCCCCCGATCGTTTTCCTTCCTTACACTCCCTATGTTGATCTTCCCCTTGTGGCTTCAGTTTAAAGCTCTCCTGATTAATCTCCTCAGGTTCCTGCCAAACACATTCTTCTCCAACTTCGATAAGTGCAGTCCATCAGGGGCTAGTAGGCCTTCCTCAAGAAAACCTATCCCATGGTCCCAGAAACCAAATCTCTCCTGCCGGCACCAACTACGCAGCCAGTGATTCACCTCCATTATCTTCATCTCCCGATGCATTCCTCTTCCCTTGCCAGGCAAGATTGAAGAGAATACCACTTGTGCCCCCATTTACTTGAGCTTCCGCCCCAGATCTTGATAGTCTTTTTTAAGACTAGCCCTGCCAGCAAGGCAGTCTAAACACCAGATGGTCGGCTGAGCTGTTTTGGCAACTTTGAGATCAGAGAGCTTTATTGACTTTTCCTGTGTGAATCCATGTTCCTGCCACAAGCCAACTCTATTCCCCCCTTCCCAAACCCAGGGATATATTCTATGCAATTCACTTTCCCTGCGTCTCTCTCTAGTTTCCAGTATATGAGCTTATGTGATTTGTTGATTCCTGCCCTGATTGGCCAAATAAAGACTTTTACTTAATGTCTTTTACTTAATGTCAAATTGATGTCTGTTGTACAAATCTGCTGGGTCTCAACCACTAGGCTCCTGACAATTTCTCCCAATCTATTAGGGAGTTGTGGTGTTCAAGCTAGTTCATGCCCAGCACGAACAGTATCCAAGGCATCCGGGTGACGTCAAATAACAACCACTTCGTATTTTGCTGGATTTGCAGCCCCTCGATCTCCCACTTGACAGCCCCGGATTCTAGAAGCCATCCATCAGTGGCCTGAACTTATGTGGGTTGTGCCTTGCCCGGAATGGGAATCTGTTTCTCTTGCTGGAAGACCCAATTGACAAAGGACCGGGTTGCCCCAGAGTCAGCTAGGGCATGCGCCAAGAGCCTGCACCCGTCAGGGAGCTGGATCCACGCTGGCAGCAGTATATGTTTCAAGTGGATAACTGTGCTTGTCAAACCAAAGCTAATGACCTTATATCTAGAACCAGAGTTGAGAAAAGATTGAGAGAATCTCTTTTCATTAACAAGCCTAAATTTTCTGACAAGCAGATTACGTGGTCATTTGAATTCTCTTCATTGTCTTTAGATATTTTTTTAAAAACTTAGCTAAAAAGCTTATCTAAAAATTGTAGAAACTGTGACGTGACTGCAATTTGAAGGATTTACTTCTTTGTGTGTAAGTACTACCATTGTATATTAATTCCTGCACTTTTTTGTTTTCTAAAAACTTGTTCTTTATTCTATTATTCTATTCTGTTATTCTGTTTATTTGTATAAATAGGTTTGTATAAATAAAAGCGGTAAGGCATCCTGGGAGGAGTTGGTGTTAAGAGTTACGGGCCAATCAGGTCCATCATTGGCACCTGTAGCCCTCCGATTGGCCGTCCACCCACCCAGATTAGAACTCTCGCCCCTAACGTTTTTCCTGCCAACAAAGCTTAGGGAAGCCAGCCTGTATCTTCCTAAGGGTGGAGCACATGCTCCACCACCACCCCAACCGCCACCTTCTCTCTCTTATGGCCCTCCCATCCACCTGACATGGAGGCTGCCAGTATCCGCCACCACACTGCTTCCTACCAAATCTGAGGCATGCCTGCAGGCTGAGAAAAGCCCAACTGTTCTCTGCTCTTCCCATGGCAAAGGACCCAGAACTTGCGGAGCTTAAGTTTAGCACCTGACTCTGCCCTCCTTGCCTCTGCCATTGCACACGCTTGTGCACCGGTGTTCTTCCGGCCGTGGCATCTTTCCAGCCCGCCCCTCCAGCCGCGTCAACGGCAGCCTTGTTTAGCTGTGTCCGCTCTTTCCCTAAGCCACACAATCTTTGAGCAGCTGGCTAGGAAAACCGTTTCATGTTGGATGCCATGGGATAATTGAGAATTAGACCTAAATGTGCCATAGCAGAAATGTGTTACAGAACTGGGGAAGCTGAATCAGGATTTCCTTGGCATGCGGAATCCACAGGTTGAATCTGGGTCCTCTCCAGCCAAAAGCATCTCTTAGTGGGTGATGGGCAAAACATCTATCCCAGACAGTGGAGGACTGCATCTACTCATGGTAGACAAAGTGTGTTAAGTGGCCTTAATAGTCACATGACCCCATGGAGTTTTCAGGGCAAAGGAGGATCAAGGGTAGATTGCCATTGTGTTCCTTTGCAGAACCACCTTGGAATTCCCTGATGGTCCCCTCCAAGTCCTAACCAAGTCAATATTGGTCCATATTTCTTGGGGAGGTTTGTATTTATTGATATCATAACAACCTGATACTTGATGTGCTAGTTTAGCAGATTTTTCATTAAAAAAGGGAAAGATATAAAAATGACATTTGTCCTTCAGGATCTATATATTCCACTTTAGGTATAACACAAGATGTAGGAGTACAAAGAGCTCTCTAAGTTATAAGGCTGCCATGTTAGACCATTCTATGGACAACGTCCACCAATGTCAGTGAGTGTACTATCCCACAGGTTTTTTCCAGCTCATTCCCAAAGAGAACAAGCCTCAAATGCGCCATTGATGATAGAAATGACCTTGGAGCCATCCATCATTGGCTTTCCCTACACATCTTCCCCTCAGTATTAGGCCTCTCACGGCCTGGTTAGCTGAGGAATCACCCAAACGGAGAGCAGGCCATGATTCTGTCATCAATTAGGGCCGCTTTGAGGATCACACTCAGGACACAAATGTTAGAATGCAGATGAAGCTTTAATGAAAACAGAAAGAAGCAAAGCATCTGAACAAGTAGCGAGGACTTAACAAGACAAAGAATATCAACATTCTAAGACAGTCGCTTTTAGAAAACAAAGAGGCAATATTGCTGTCCATTTTTCATGCAAAAGTTCTTGAATTCATCTTCACACTCCTGATCGTTGCCATGACGTTGGGTAGAGTTTCCTCAGGTTCATTCACAGGGTTCAGCAGATGCTGCCACGACGTCCCAGAAGAGCCCTGTTTGCGAGCAATGAGCCCCTCCTCAGGCCTAGGCGAGAGCCCCAGCCCCAGCCTCCGTAAAGGCCTCCTAGACCCCCATAGAAGCCTGCTCCTGCCACCCCAGTGCCGCTAATGGCACAGGGAGCGTTGCCTCCCACGGACACGGGTTCCCCAGTGGCAGAGATTATGGGTCCGGGCAGGGTCACGACACTGGGGGGTGGCTGGATCACGACCTCTGCTGGTGGGATCTGGTTGATGCAGGAAGGGTTGACGCCAGCCAGGGTGCCGAGGCTGCCGGAAGTTTCAGCGATGGCAGGAGCATTCCAGGTGCCCAGACCATAACCTAGACCTCCATGGGCCAAGCCGAGACCCCCGTATCCATAGCCGAGACCCCCATAGCCGAGACCCCCATATCCATAGCCGAGACCCCCATATCCGCATCCAAGAGCTCCATAGCCGAACCCTGCAGACCCAAATCCGACTCTAGGGGTGGAGGCAACGGATGGGACAGCAAACTGAGGACCACAGTAGGCAGGCATGGTTTGGTGGAGGTGAACCTGAAAGACAATATAATGAGCCAATAGTTGTGATTATTTTTGTGATTCCAGCCTTCTGGATGGCCTCTAGTCTTTGGGTTTACTCATCTTAAGTTTAACTTTCAATTAAATCCCACATTATTTGAGAGCCAGCTAGTTTTAGACATTAAGAGCGGCAGAATATGATCTGGAGAATCAGGTTTGATTCCTT
Source organism: Paroedura picta (assembly GCA_003118565.2). Lineage (NCBI taxonomy): Eukaryota > Metazoa > Chordata > Lepidosauria > Squamata > Gekkonidae > Paroedura > Paroedura picta. The sequence goes on from BDOT02000001.1 coordinate 182,891,686, forward strand.
TCCATGTGACCCTTTTCTCAGTTGTCTCAGAGCTCTCCTAAGCTCATCTAGATCACAGGGTGTCTGTTGTGGGGATGATGAAGGGATGCAATTAAAAGCTGCTTTGAGAATCCTTTGGGTAATAAGAAGTAGAGTACAAAAAGTAGCTCTTCTCTTTTACCCTGCTACAATATGGCATTCACTTTCTGGTAGTTTCGACCAAACATGAAGGTCACTGATGCTTCCGGAGCTGGAATTGGACAGAGGTCTGTTTCTCCTGCTCATGAGATCAACAAGGGCACAACAAAATGTTGGGTATTGGTCTACCATTACTTAAATTCACTGCTTTTTAGATATCCCCTCAGCTATACTTGAAGGAGTCCATTTTTTACCGTTTCCAACTCCTTATTAAGAAATTCTTGGAGACATGTGGATTGAGCCTTGTGAGCTGGAGATTGGAAAGGAACGTGATGTCAGCAGGGACATAATTCTATATAGTCCACTCTCCAAAGCTGTCCTTTCCTCCAAGGGAGCAGATCTCCACAATGTGGAGATCTGCAGTAATTCCAGAAGATCTCTAGATCCATCTGGGTGATTGGCATTCCTAGAACACATCCTTCCCACACATGAAGAAAGACATGAATATAAGAACAGGACAGCTCAAACTCCATGTTCTCAGGTCAACTCTGCTTCAAAATTTAACCAAATGTAATGGATTTATCCTAAGTCTGAAACTATGACTCCCAGGATGTAGCCCAGGGCTCCCTGGCTTCCTACCTATATCTAACTTTAATGGACTCAATTGCCAGCTATTCTTGGTATTCCAGTTAAAGTGCTTCCATTGATCTGCATTCTTTCATGGTTGCCACACCTGAAAAAGTGGGTGGAGCCTAGAAGCCTATTCGTGTCTCCAACAGCGTCCTTTGTCTCTCCTCAAACATGGCAGATGGTTGTGGGCAGCCAGCTGACATCACTTAAAAGTTGTACAAAGGCTGATCCAGCCAAAGATTTGTAAAATCCTGACTATACGATTGTTTCCAGACCCATATATATCGTCTTCCAAAAGGATGACTGGTGCCTATGGACCTCTAAAGTCCAAAAGTTAATCTTCTGCTAAAAGAAGAGTGATTGCTGATAAAACATATCATTCTCATAGAATCATAGAATCATACAGTTGGAAGGGACCTCCTGGGTCATCTAGCCCAACCCCCTGCAGTATGCAGGACACTCACAACCCTATCGCTCATCCACTGTCACCTGCCAACCCTTTGAACCTTCACAGAATCAGCCTCTCCGTCAGATGGCTCTCCAGCCTCTGTTTAAAAATTTCCAAAGATGGAGAACCCACCACCTCCCACTGAAAAACCACTCTAGCTGTCAGGAACTTTTTCCAGATGTTGAGATGGCATTTCTTTTGAATTTTCACCCCATTGGTTCTGGTCCATCCCTCCGGGCAAGAGAGAACAACTCTGCTCCATCCTCTACATGGCAGCTTTTTAAATACTTGAAGATGGTTATCAAATGCCCTCTCAGTTGTCTCCTTTCCAGGCTAAACAGACCAATCTCCCCCAACCTTTCTTCATACGTCTTGGTCTCCAAACCCCTCATAGAATCATAGAATCATAGAATCATAGAGTTGGAAGGGGCCATACAGGCCATCTAGTCCAACCCCCTGCTCAACGCATGATCAGCCCTAAACATCGAAACCTCTGGACACGCTCAAGTTTGTCTGCATCCCTCTTCAACTGGGATGCCCAAAACTGAACACAATATTCCAGTGTTGTTACTTCCACCTTTCCTCTCCAACCACATGACCCTCAATCCCTCAAGGATGGGCTGGCTGAATCCCTACACCCTGAGTCACATGAACACACTTATGCTTCAGAACCAGGAAAACTATAGCCCTCTTCAGAAATCCTTCCTTCTCTTCCATTCTACTCTTGGTCTGCCTTTGGAGCCTCATCTCCAGGAAGCTTCTCCCACCCTCGTGTCTTCAAGCCATGCTATGTCCTTCTCCCACCCCCCTCTTCTCTTTCCCCTTCCAGACTGCTGAGCTGCAAAGCTCCCCATCTCTCACTCTCCTATTCTTCCCCAACAAGCCTTCATGAAGATTCTCTCACCAAAGAGCCAAAGTCAAGAGAAGGAAGGTGAATCAGGTGAAGCTGTTGGAAGATCCCAGCCCAGGGAGCCCTTTTATACCATCCAGTCTGTGACCCTTGCTGGCCCTTCAACAGGTTCACATCCACCCCTTTGTGCCCGAGGCTTTCATTTGCAAGAGACCCAAACTAATTTGTGTACAACTCAAGTTGTTTTAATAAGTGAGAAATGTTTATCAAAAGACTTTAATTGGCTGTCAGCTCCAGACAAAACTTCTTACAGTTTCCAGCACTTTGATCTTCTTGTTGTCAGACTTCGGCAAAATATCTCGCTTGTTTGTTCTTTTTCGGCAATCATGCTAATGGAAATTCTGATGCTTGCGTATTTTTGCTACAGAATAGCTGAATGAAGTATGTTCCTTCCCCAAAATGTCATCGAATGGTGCCATGTGCTGTGATTTCCCTGATTCCCAAGGGACAGCGAAGAATGGCTGTCCTTTTCTCTGTATTAGATTTTCTGCCTCCCCATTCCAGTACTGATGTGCTTAGATGCTGGGTTCCATCAAAGTCATTTGATGACCTTTCATACAAGTTTGCTGAATATATGAGGGTAAGTCAAAAAGTATTGCTGCCAGGCTACTAGCTCATACACACAAGTTATGAAGTTTCAACCGATGGCTTTTCAGTAAGGAAACTCCACTCAAGGAAAAAGTTTGTTTATTGTTAATATCTATGACGGTTCCAGCACTACAACTTTTGCTACGACTGACTTTCCATTCTGTTTCAACCTCCAGCCCACCCCCCAGGTTCCCCCCACCAACCATTTTGGGTATGAAAAGTTCCAGGATGTAAGATTCCGTTTGGTGGGAAGACATAACATGTTGTTATGTGCGAAGTCGTGTCCGACCCATCGCGACCCCATGGACAATGATCCTCCAAGACATAACATACTAGCCAAGAAAAGCTTAGAAATAACATGATCATGGGGACTGGACAGAACAGAGGCCCTCCCCTGGAATTCACACTCCACTAAAACATTTCACATCTAACCTCTAACCTAGGCAATAGTACTGATAAAAAAACAGAACAGCCAAAAATGGTTAAACAACCAGGGTTTTGACAAATGGATTTATTCCAAACAAAGTTGTTATGCTAAAACAACAACAACAACAACAATTTTCTAGCAGGACACACAATGATCATGGGGCCTTATTGTGAAGAAGATTTAAGAACACTGAAAAGTACAAGAGTGAGAAAAAAGACTAGGAAAGTTGCACTGAGGAATTTTTTCCCCATCCTGACAATGCCCTTGTGCATTCTTTGAGGGTATCATAGGTGCATTCTTTGAGGGCACTATGAACCAGTTTGGTGTAGTGGTTAGGAGTGCGGACATGCCAGGTTTGATTCTGCGCTCCCCCACATGCAACCAGCTGGGTGACCTTGATAAAGCTGTTCTGACCCAGCAGGACTATCAGGGCTCTCTCAGCCTCACCTCCCTCACAGGGTGTCTGGTGTGGGGAGAGGAATGGTAAGGTGACTGTAAGCTCCTTTGAGACCCCTTCGGGTAGGGAAAAGTAGCATATAAGAACCAACTCTTCTTCTTCTTCTTCTGTACTATGAGAATTTCATTGCGAAACCTTCCCCATCCACAAAACAGTGCTCATCTTGCCCCTTCAGACTTCTTTTTGTTCCCTAAAAGAACATTTAAAAGTGACATAATTTGAGTCCCTGTGGCGTAAATCAAAGAATGAGGAATCCTTCAGGAAATGTTAAAGCAGTCTTTCTCAACTTTGTTACCTAAATGAACACCCTGCTCCTGAAGAGTGGGAACCTTCTCATCAAAATGATGGTCCTCTTCCTCAGGTTTCCGAGAAGGAAGGGCTGAGCCTCTTTGCTAGAACAACTCCTTGGCATCCAGAAGATCCCATCTTCATTCCCTATCATCCCCAGTTAAAAGGACAGAGAGTAAGTGATACAAAAGACAACAGCCTGAGACCTTGGAGAGCTACAGGTGCTTTGAATTGAGAAGAGTGACCTTGAGAAGAGTGACCTTGATAGACCAGTGACTGTATATACCCCAGTATAAGCCAACCTTTTCTGCACATTTTGTCAGGCTGTAAAAGCCCCCCTAGGCTTATACTTGAGTCAGGGTCCCACTTACCTGTTATTGTGGATATTGCGGTAGAATTAGGTGCCTCGGCTAAAATTCAGGTCGGCTTATGCTTGAGTATATACAGTATATGGCTTCTAGTATAGTCCTAGATGTATCTTAACTAAAAAATCCTGTGGGGGATAAACCTACTGAAACATGATAGCCCTCTTTAAGTATTTGAAAGGTTGTCACTTGGAGGAGGGCAGGATGCTGTTCCCATTGGCTGCAGAGGAGAGGACACGCAGTAATGGGTTTAAACTACAAGTACAACGATATAGGCTAGATATCAGGGGGGTAAAATTCACAGTCAGAGTAGTTCAGCAGTGGAATAGGCTGCCTAAGGAGGTGGTGAGCTCCCCCTCACTGGCAGTCTTCAAGCAAAGGTTGGATGCACACTTTTCTTGGATGCTTTAGGATGCTTTGGGCTGATCCTGCGTTGAGCAGGGGGTTGGACTAGATGGCCTCTATGGCCCCTTCCAACTCTATGATTCTATGAACATCTGCTGAAGGATTCAATTATTTTATAGAGAACCATGATGGAAGACAGAGGTGTGTTGGTCTGAAGCAGCAGAACAATGTCCCATGGGTACCATTAAGACAACCAAAGATTCAGCCAAGGTGTCAGATACTCTTATATATACGTACCTTAAAGTTGCCCCTGAATTGAGACTTCATTCATGATGGAAAAGACACTTGAACATAACATTCACAATCCATTTCACCAATGCCAATGTCCTTGGCCTTGGTTTACCATTTCTGGGTTAATTCAATGAAGGCCTATCTATTATGGGCCTATATTGCAGTGGCCCCAGCTGAAGAAAATGAAGGGGTCTCAGGGAGAGAATCTGGGCTTTGGGAAGGATTTCTACTCACCTGTACATTTGCAAGCTCCCAAAACTATCTTGAGGGATGGACACCACAGAGAAGAAGATTTCCATGAAAGGAAGCAGTTTGGGATGAGTCTAGACTTAGACAGTATCCTGGAGAGTCATTTAATGTGTACGCGGATAATGGTCAAAGATGAATCAAGATTTTCCTTTGTACTCAACCAGACAGAATGGGTTTCTTCCTAAAACAGGTGTAAGTCCTTCTAGTTTCTTTGAACACCTGCCAGGAATGCATGATACAGATCAGGCTTTTCCTTATGATGTCGGCGTTCTTCCAAGAAAGAATTATCCCCATCAGCAGGAAGCACTGCTAGTCAGCAGCTGTACGTCCTATGAGTTCCACTGTCCAGTGCTCCCCATGGCTTGCTACATTGGATGGACCCCTCTGAGACATTCACCCAGTGTCAATCCATGCTCCTTGCTTTCCCCTCCATGATCCGTGGATGTTCTTTCCAACAAGAAGCTGTCAATTTCACCTCCAATGTTTCATGTAGTTGACATCACTTGCCATTTCTCTCCTGTGCCCATTTTATTGACTGTATTTATATGTCGCCTTCTCCAAGGCCTCAGGGTGGCTCACACAAGTTAAAAAATACTACATTGCTATATATTATATTTTTTAATTAAAAATTTAAATCCCATTCAATTTAAAATTGAATATGTTCCCCAGAAGGCACTTTGTTCAGCATTTGCAAATTGTCTGATAGTCTCTGGCCCCAGAGAAGTCCAACTGGCCTTGACCAGGGACAGGGATTTTTGGGCCCTGGCCCTGACCTGGTGGAGAGAGCTCCCCGAGAACCTCAGGGTCCTAACAGGATTATCACAGTTTCACAGGGACTGCAAGACAGAGCTCTTCTGCCAGGCCAATAGTTGAGGCTAGTCATTATCTCTATTTGAGGGGGCACACCAGTAGATGTTTCCGCATCAATAAGCCACTGGGTTTAAACTATTTTCTTCTATATCACCTAGAACTGTAAGTCAGCCACCAAAGCCCACCCTCCATGAAGGGAGGGCACCTGGCTCCACATCTGTACAACCTCTCAAGGAGGCCCCCTCGAATGGGGAGGCCAATGCATGGCCTCCCCACAATGGATCCTCCCCATGCTCCAAACCTGCAAGCTGTGACAAGATGTATAGCAAAATGGATTAACTTATGCAACAATGTATGCATCTTAAACATTACA
>BDOT02000001.1:182911109-182921782 GCA_003118565.2 Paroedura picta
GGGTCCGGGCAGGGTCACGACACTGGGGGGTGGCTGGATCACGACCTCTGCTGGTGGGATCTGGTTGATGCAGGAAGGGTTGACGCCAGCCAGGGTGCCCAGGCTGCCGGAAGTTTCAGCGACGGCAGGAGCATTCCAGGTGCCCAGACCATAGCCTAGACCTCCGTGGGCCAAGCCGAGACCCCCGTATCCATAGCCGAGACTCCCATATCCATAGCCGAGACCCCCATATCCACATCCAAGAGCTCCATAGCCGACCCCGGCAGAGCCAAATCCGACTCTTGGGGTGGAGGCAACGGATGGGACGGCAAACTGTGGACCGCAGTAACCAGGCATGGTGTGATGGAGAGGAACCTGAAATGAAATGTAAGGAGACGGCAGCTCATTAATCTTCTTTTCCCATCCTTAATGGCCCCCAATCAGCTTTGCATAATTTCAGTTTCCCTCTCAAAGAAAACCTCACGTTTCTTGACTTTTGATTGACCATGGATTTTTAGCTGTAACCAGGATAGTCCACCCAAGCCCAGTACAGTCAGATCTCAGTAGCTAAGCAGGGCCAATCCCAGGTTGTATTTGGATGGGACACCCCATAGGTTTTGGGTAGTAATTCCTCCAAGGAATAGTAGGGGTCATAATAAAGGTTATTCTGGCTATAGCAAACAACTTATGGAAGTCCCTTATCTGGCTTCCAGGAAATCCTTGGATCTCCCGCTCACCTTCCTTGAAAGACAGAATTTTTCATCTGTTCCACTCTACTCTATTGTGGGTTTCATCTGGGTCGAACTTGAGCTGGAATTGAGAAGACGTTTGGGGGTACCCAGTTTGTGGGTTCAAGGATGGTATACTGAACAGCAGCCTGTTCGTCTAACCATAATAAACCGCACTGTTCTTTGAGTGACCCCTCAGTGGGTATTTGAAGGAAACAATGAGCACATTTCCAGATTGGGACATTCTCAGAGGGTGGAACCTACAAATGACAGAGTTTGGAAAGGGAGGGAACTCAGCACAGGGATCATGCAATAAAATCCACTCAATTTTGTCTGAGGGAGCCTAAGCCTGCTGGCTGGAGATCAATTGTATTTCTAGGAAATCTGCAGACAAGAGTATGGGCATTGGACAGTCTTCAGCTTTGCAAACCAAGTGAGCTTCAAAAGGACAGAGGCAAGGGGCAAGAATGATCCAGGGCCCGGGGATCAGTCCCTGTGAGCAAAGACTGAGGGAATTGGGGATGTTCAGCCTTGAGAAGAGGAAGTCAAAAGGAGAAATGATGGCTCTCTTGAAGTATCTGAAAGGTTGTCCCTTGGACAGGGAAAGGTTCTGGTTGGCAGCCGAGGAGAGGAATGGGTTTAAACCATGTGTAGAATGGTACCAGTTAGATATTGGGGGGGGGGGGAATTGGAAAAAGAGTAATTCAGTAGTGGTATTGAAAGCTTCAGGAGGAAGATTCCATCACTGGCAGTCTTCAAGCAGCAACCTTGGATGTTTTAGGCTGATCCTGCATTGAGCAGGGGGTTGGAATTGATGCGCTGTATGGCCCCTGCCAAGAGCCTCTTGTGGCGCAGGGTGGTAGGGCAGCAGACATGCAGTCTGAAGCTCTGCCCAGGAGGCTGGGAGTTCGATCCCAGCAGCCGGCTCAAGATTGACTCAGCCTTCCATCCTTCCGAGGTCGGTAAAATGAGTACCCAGCTTGCTGGGGGGGGGGGGTAAACGGTAATGACTGGGGAAGGCACTAGCAAACCACTCCGTATTGAGTCTGCCATGAAAACGCTAGAAGGCATCACCCCAAGGGTCAGACATGACCCGGTGCTTGCACAGGGGATACCTTTACCTTTACCTTATGGCCCCTCCCAGTTCTATGATTCTATGAATGTTTAAGAGTAAATTGATTCATTTAGCACCTCTATAAAATGATCACTCAAGGTAGTTGCCCAAAGATTAATCCCAGCCAGAGGCCTGTCTTCTCACCCACCAAGATTGTCTTCCAGAGGATAACTTGTCCCATCAGGCCCCATTTGTAAATTGTTAAGGTGATCTGAGAGCCATTATGATGGACTACAAAAACTAACCTTCCTGGGATCATCAAACAAAGAAGAAACTTTTCTCAACACACATTAAATTCTGAGTATAAGCTTTTGGGTTCACCCACCCTTCTTCAGGGATATTGAAAGAAATCTTACTCAGCTATTACAGATGGGTTGAGAGACGGTGAGGGAGAAGTTGCCCCGGAAGTACTAATTAGAGTCATGATGCACAGGTAACTCGGTGTAGCTAAGACTGGTTTAAAAGGGCAGGAAATTTGCATTCAGACAATGAAATAGTTAGCAAGGAAATGTGAGAACTGAGTCCCATGGCATCCTGGAGACCAATTAAAAGAGATCTGAGCATCTTCAGAGGCAGAGAGAAGCATATAAAAGGAGTTGGTTATTATTAGGTCAAAAAAGTAGAAAATAACAAACATGCATTAGGAGAAGAATCATTGGGGACAATCCTTCCTCTGCCCTACTGCTCTGCTGACCAAAAGCTGAAGCCTCTTCTAGTTTAAGAAGACTTCCCCCAACTCAGGTTCCTTCTCAGTTGGAGAAAGAGCCCTTTGAGTTGGAAGAAACACCCAAGAAGGATGACTGGATCCACCATGATGGATACCCAATTAGACTGCATTACCTAGCAAATGGACATTACATTATTGGCTCCCCAAGTGCAAGAGATAAGAGAAAGACACTTGGCACCAATTATAAGTCACCCTGAATCCCACTGGACTGGCATCATTCTTGAAAAAGTCACTGGCAGTCTTCAAGCAAAGGTTGGATACACACTTTTCTTGGATGCTTTAGGATGCTCTGGGCTGATCCTGCGTTGAGCAGGGGGTTGAACTAGATGGCCTGTATGGCCCATTCCAACTCTATGATTCTATGATTCTATGACTTACCGAAGTCTGCAAAGACGAGAAGTCAAGAGAAGGAAGAAGCGACTGACAAAGCTGTTGGAAGATCAGAGCCCAGGAAGCCCTTTTATCCCATCGTTTCTGTAACCCCTGATGACCCCTCAGCGTCCTTGTCCCCACCCCTAAGTGCCAGAGGCTTTAACACCCAAGCGGCTCAAACGAGTTTCTCTGCGACCTCAACATTGTTTTAATAAGTGACGAGCCTACACCAAAAGGGTTCGTGTCGCGTCAGCGCCACAAAATGACTCTTGTAATTTCCAACACTTTGATCTTTTCATATTCATTCTGCTGCAAAATAAATAAATGAATAAATAAATAAATAAATAAAATGTTTGTTTATTCCCTCCCAGCAGTTATCGTCGTGGGAATTCTGACGGCATTTGTTTTACTTCGAAATAACTGAACGCCATCTCTTTCCCACCCAAGAGTCCAAGTGATCATTCCCTTTGCACAGATTTCTTACTCCACTTGATAGCATTTTCGAGATTTTCAAGAACATATGTTGTGTACCCCAGGGGTAGTCAACGTGTGGTGCTCCAGACATTCATGGACTACAGTTCCATGAACATCTGGAATTGTAGTTCATGAACATCTGGAGGACCACAGGTTGACTACCCCTGGTGTACACTAACACAGAGAGACACAGATGTGGTTATTTTGTTTTAAATTGGGCATGTTTAACCTGGAAATACTTTTCAAGGAAACTCACAATGGTAAAGATCCAAAATCCATGTAAGACATGAACATGAAAGAAGAAGAAGAAGAAGAAGAAGAAGAAGAAGAAGAAGAAGAAGAAGAAGAAGAAGAAGAAGAAAGAACTGTTTTTTTTGTTTTTTTTTTGTACCCCACCTTTTACCATCCAAAGGAATCTCAAAGCAGCCATTGCTGCTCTTACACCAAGGGGTCTTCATGGCAAAATGGTGGGTTGCAAAATTCGGTAGCATTTCTGAAATATATCTCACGTTCACACCTATGGACTGGCAGCCCAAATCTAGGAATGGTTCTCAAAAAAATTATCATGGATCTGCACAAAAAGCGAGGTGTGGGGTGGGGAGGGAGGGAAAGAAGGAAGGAAGGAAGGAAGGAAGGAAGGAAGGAAGGAAGGAAGGAAGGAAGGAAGGAAGGAAGGAAGGAAGGAAGGAAGGAAGGAAGGAATATCGTTTTCTCAGGCTGTTGCATTTGTCATTCTCAGATTTGTGAAATAAGTAGAAATACCAGAGTGCAGTCTTTTGTAGAACATCCTGGAAACATGCAAGATAATAAACCAAACAATCACAGCACATTTCTATCCAAGGACCTGTTGTCCTTAAGATTCTTTTAACCAGACTAATCAGGTCCACCCCTCTAGATCTTTCCTTACCGTCCATGGTTCCCAGACATATCACCCTCCATTTTCTGGGCTAACCTTTGTTAATACCTTTCATAAATTTGGTTTCACTTTGGAGCCAAAATGCTCCAAGTGAAGACTGGCCATTGTATCTGCAGCATAACTACTACTTCGAATAATGGAAACACAGAATTGGAAGAGTTAACTGAATCCATAAAGTCTACCCCCCTGCTCAATGCAGGATCAGCCTCAAGTATCCAGGAGAAGTATCTGTCCAGCCATTGCTTGAAGACTACAACAGACCCCCTGTGAGGGAGGTGAGGCTGAGAGAGCCCTGTTATTCCTGAAGAAGAAGAAGAGTTGGTTCTTATATGCCACTTTTCTCTACCTGAAGGAGTCTCAAAGCGGCTTACATTCGCCTTCGCATTCCTCTCCCCACAACAGACACCCTGTGGGGTGGGTGAGACTGAGAGAGCCCTGATATCCCTGCTCGGTCAGAACAGCTTTATCGGTGCTGTGGTGAGCCCAAGGTCACCCAGCTGGCTGCATGTAGGGAGCGCGGAAACCCAGCTCACCAGGTTAGAAGTCAGTACTCAGATTAGACATCCGCACTCCTAACCACTACACCAAGTTGGCTATATGGGAAATATATTGGCAAACCTCAGTTTTATTTTCATATTGGCCATAAACTGAAAGAGTATAATGGAACAAATAGTTATTATTTTAAATATGTCAGAAGAACATATGTACGTATGCAGATGATGGTCATGTTTTACTCTGCTCTGGTTATGCCTCACAATTGTAGTACCCAGAACTGTGTTCAATTCTGGGAACCCCAACTGAAGAAGCATATAAACAAACTGCATGATGGCAACAAAGATGGTGAAAGGTTCGGAGGCCAAATCATATGAGGAAACGCTGAGGGAGCTTGATCTGGTTATCCTGGAGAGAAGATGACTTAGAGGTGATATGTGTCACCCAAAATGTAGCGAAAGGTTCAAATGCCTATGTTTTACGAGGCTATTGAACCCTAATGCAGGGGTAATCAACTTGTGGTCCTCCAGATGTTCATGGACTACAATTCCCATGAGCCCCTGCCAGCAAACGCTGGCAGGGGCTCATGGGAATTGTAGTCCATGGACATCTGGAGGACCACAGGTTGACTACCCCTGGTGTAGACTAAAGAAGTCACTTAGGTGTAGACCATGGACATCTGGAGGACCACAGGTTGACTACCCCTGGTGTAGACTAAAGAAGTCACTCTAGGCAAATTTGCCCCCGAGTGATGGACCAGAACCAATGGGATGAAATCAATTCAAAAGAAATTCCATCTAAACATCCAGAAGAAGTTCCTGGCAGTTAGAGTGGTTCCTCAGTGGAACAGGCTTCCTCGGGAGGTGGTGGGTTCTCTTTGGAAATTTTTAGACAGAGGCTGGAGAACCATCTGACGGAGAGGCTGATTGTGTGAAGGCTCAAGGGGGTGGCAGGTTGCAGAGGATGAGCGAGAGGGTTGTGAGTGTCCTGCATAGTGCAGTGGGTTGGACTAGATGACCCAGGAGGTCCCTTCCAACTCTATGATTCTATGACTCTATGACTCTGCCGGTCGCCACCTGATCAGCAATACTATGGAGGGAGGGGAGAGAGAAGGAAAGCAGGACTTGTCTCAGTCTGCAGCCCTCATATCGATTCTGTGACTTGGGTCAACCTAGAGAGAAGGGGGAGTCTGGCCAAGCTTGGTAGAGAGTGTCCAGCATTAGCATAATCCTAGACTAAGGACTAAGGATCCTAGAGCCTCTTGTGGCGCAGAGTGTTAAGGCAGCCGTCTGACAGCTTTGCCCATAAGGCTGGGAGTTCAATCCCAGCAGCCGGCTCAAGGTTGACTCAGCCTTCCATCCTTCCGAGGTCGGTAAAATGAGTACCCAGCTTGCTGGGGGGTAAACGGTAATGACTGGGGAAGGCACTGGCAAACCACCCCGTATTGAGTCTGCCAAGAAAACGCTAGAGGGCGTCACCCCAAGGGTCAGACATGACTCGGTGCTTGCACAGGGGATACCTTTTTAGACTAAGGAAGGGTGCCATGGGTCATTAGACAGACTATGCCACACTTAACATATGATAAGCATCTTCAAGTACTTGAATGGCTTCCATATAAAGGATGGAGTAGAGTTGTTTTCTGTTGCCCCAGAGGGTCAGAACTAATGGGTTGAAATTAATTCAAAAGAATTTTTGGGTCAACATTTGGAAGAAATTCCTAACAGAGTAGTTCCTCAGTGGAATAAGCTTCCTTGGGAGGTGGTGGGTTCTTCTTCTTTGGAAGTTTTTAAGCAGAGGCTGGAGAGCCATCTGATGGAGAGGCTGATTCTGTGAAGGTTCAAGGGGGTGGCAGGTGACAGTGGATGAGCGAGAGGGTTGTGAGTGTCCTGCATGCTGCAGCAGGTTGGACTAGATGACCCAGGAGGTTCCTTCCAGCTGTATGATTCTTTGATTATTTGTGATTCTGTGAACTTAGGCAGATTGTGAGTGGGTGGGCAGAATGGATTGTGTCAGTGCTTGGCTCTTGTGGTCCTTTCTTGGATGCCCAGGGAAATGCTGATCACCATTTAGCCCAGGCTGGCAGGAGCTCATGGTAATTGTAGTCCATGGACATCTGGAGAGCCGCAATTTGGCCACCCCTGATATAGATTGTTCTAGAAAGCCATTTACTCCTTCATTGCTGGAACACCTGTAAAGTACACACAAGGAATCCATGAACACTCATGTTTACATGTGACATTTGTCTGTAAGAGAATATGGAGTCTGATTTTGTTGTGCTGGTTCAGACAGACCAACACGGCTACCCACTTGAATCTATAAGAGAATATGTTACTTGCTCTTTCTCTTCCTTGAAGATCAAAGCTATATTGCCTATCACCTATTGACAAAAGGTCTGATGACGAGTGCTTGCACTTGAAAGATTACACCCGGAATAAATCTTTGTTGGTCTTAAAGGTGCTACTGGACTCTGATTTTATTGTGCCTATTGACAAAGTATGCATACATATCTTTTCTTCTGACGAGAGCCAGTTTGGTGTAGTGGTTAGGAGTGTGGACTTCTAATCTGGCATGCCGGGTTTGATTCTGCGCTCCCCCACATGCAGCCAGCTGGGTGACCTTGGGCTCGCCACGGCTCTGATAAAATTGTTCTGACCGAGCAGTGATATCAGGGCTCTCTCAGCCTCACCCACCTCACAGGGTGTCTGTTGTGGGGAGAGGAATGGGAAGGCAACTGTAAGCCGCTTTGAGCCTCCTTCGGGCAGGGAAAAGTGGCATATAAGAACCAACTCTTCTTCTTCTTCTTCTGCTTCTGAAGATTTTACATATAAAGCCGGTTGCTTTACCATTGCTCTACAGCAGAGGTGGACAAATTTTCAGATGTCTATGGACTACAGGCATCTTGAGGGTTCACCATTACCCCTGGGGCTCACAGTAATTGTAGCCCATGGATATCTGGAGAGCCACAGTTTGATGGCCTTGCTATATAGAGTTCACTAGAAAAGTAGTCATGATCAGGAACTTTTTGGGTCATCTAGTCTCCTGGGTCATCTAGTCCAACCCCGTGCACTGTGCAGGACATTCCCAAACCTATAGCTCATCCACTGTCACCTGCCACCCCCTTGAGCTTTCATAGAATCAGCCTCTCCGTCAGATGGCTCTCCAGCCTCTGTCTAAAATTCTCCAAAGATGGAGAACCCACCACCTCCCAAGGAAGCCTGTTCCACTGTGGAACCACTCTGACTGTCAGGAACTTCTTCCAGATGTTGAGACAGGATTTCATTTGCATTAATTTCATCCCATTCGTTCTGGTCTGTCCCTCCAGGGCAAGAGAGAACAACTCTCCTCCATCCTCTACATGGTAGCCTTTAAAAAACTTGAAGATCATTCACAGTCCTTTTGATTGTCTAAGCAAAGATAGGACTCCCCAAGTGAATTTTATCTTATGGATGTTTACGTTTTGAGATAAATGATTCACCCGGGGTTCTGGCACAACTTCTGACGAGTACAAATTGGTTTGCCAAAAACCCATTAATCTCTCATTGATCTGTTGCTATGCCAGACTTGTGAATTTGCACAGTTGAGCTTCTGAACATGGGATTCAAAAGCTGAAGGGGGGGGGGGGGATGACAACGAAGTTTGGTGTAATGGCTAAGAGTGGCAGTGTTTTATTTGTGGTCCCTGAGCATAGATCTTTTCCTACATTTTTGAGAATATTAGATGACTGCTCTCTAAGAAGAGCCTTCCTTTTAGCACGGCTAAAGATCCTCCCCTCCAATGTATCCAGAAACCATCTTTTGCAGGGATGTTAGAATCATAGAGTTGGAAGGGGCCATACAGGCCATCTAGTCCAACCCCCTGCTCAACGCAGGATTAGCCCTAAGCATCCTAAAGCATCCAAGAAAAGTGTGTATCCAACCTTTGCTTGAAGACTGCCAGTGAGGGGGAGCTCACCACCTCCTTAGGCAGCCTATTCCACTGCTGAACTACTCTGACTGTGAAAAAGTTTTTTCTGATATCTAGCCTATATCGTTGTACTTGAAGTTTAAACCCATTACTGCGTGTCCTTTCCTCTGCAGCCAGCAGAAACAGCATCCTGCCCTCCTCCAAGTGACAACCTTTCAAATACTTAAAGAGGGCTATCATGTCCCCTCTCAACCTCCTTTTCTCCAGGCTGAACATTCCCACAACATGTTGTGTCTTCATGGATACTTTATATCGCCTGATACTTTATATCGCCTATGAGTGTCACAGGTTTCTCCCCTTGCAAAAACCAGGAAACAAATATTGAGGGGGAAAATGAAACTGACTAGTGCTTAGAACATTCCCACCCAGCAGACATCCATCATGGAATACAGCAGGGGTAGTCAACCTGTGGTCCACCAGATGTCCATGGACTACAATTCCTATGAGCCCCTGCCAGCATTTGCTGGCAGGGCTCAGGGGAATTGTAGTCCATGGACATCTGGAGGACCACAGGTTGACTACCCCTGGAATACAGGACAGCAAAACATAGAAGACATGCAAGGACTTTGCAAAGTTGTCTAACAAATTGAAGTGAGAAACCCGTGGGCAGGCTGAGATTCAGCTCTACAGCATTTTGGCATTCCCTGAACCCACAATTTGTTTTTTTCATTCTGTAAATGATGCAGTAGCACTTCCTTCTGACGGTGCTAATCCCATGTCACAAGAGGACATCATGGGGGGGGGGGAGACTGATACTTATCTTGCATGACTGATGTGTCTTGAAAGGAATTTAATCAGCGTACAGTTTCAAAGGGAAGAAACTCATTTTGGTCTGTCGGGTACAAACAAATCCCTTGATCTTGTTGTGGCTGTGATCAGATGAAAGACGGGATGACTCTTAAGGCTTGTGGGGTGAGTAGACTATGCTGAACAGCTTCCTTTCATGCAGAACATCCTGAATGGCATCAACACTCTAGGTAAGGGTGGGCATTTGGAGAAATACAAGCAGACTGAACTCCCACCCCAAACCCATTCTCTAGCCCACAACTGCCTTCATCTTGGTCATCAAGAAGAAGAAGATTTGGTTCTTATATTCCACTTTTCTCTACCAGAAGGGGTCTCAAAGTGGCTTCCATTCACCTTCCCTTTCCTCTCCCTGCAACAGACACCCTTTGAGGTGGGTGAGGCTGAGAGAGCCCTGATATCACTGCCTGGTCAGAAGAGTTTTATCACTGCCATGGCGAGCCCAAGGTCACCCAGCTGGCTGCATGTGGGGGAGTGCAGAATCGAACCCAGCACGCCAGATTAGAAGAAGTCTACACTCCTAACCACTACACCAAACTGGCTCTCTCAATGGCCAGTCTGCCGTAGAAGCATATGAAACAGCATTCAACTGAATTATGTCAATAAAGACTTAAACCAAAAGGACAGAGAATGTTGAAGAAGAAGAAGAAGAAGAAGAAGAAGAAGAAGAAGAAGAAGCAGCAGCAGCACCGGAGGGGAAGCACCCATAAGAGCCCCTGAATTGTATTAAGTACATTTCTAGGACATCTATTGAAATCCAGAGGATATTTGCAAATGATTAAAATATAGAAGACAATAAAGATGCAAGTAAAAATGTTATTGAACCCCATGAACATTTTCAAAGCCAAATGAAATTTCTTACATTCCCTTATTTTTGTTACCCATCCTTAGGCAATAAAAAAAATATATTGGTTTTCAGGACACTAGCCAAGGATGTCATCTCCTTCTGCCTATGGCAAATTGGGAGGACTGGCAAATACTCCGTAAGATAGAGACAGAGTTCAGCGAGATCTGAACACAATGGAAAAATGGGCAAGTGAGAACAAGATGCAATTTAATAAAGATAAGTGTAAAGTTCTGCATCTGGGTCAGAAAAATGAAAAG
>BDOT02000001.1:182998107-183021628 GCA_003118565.2 Paroedura picta
AACATTGGAGGTGAACGAAGACTCTGTAGAGATACTCTCAAAACAGAGAATGCTGACTGATTGTTCTTCTTAAAAGATATATGTTGAGTTATTTTTTTTCTAAAAGTAAGTCAAAAGCCAAAGAAAAAAGAAGCATAAAGAGGAGAAAGTCAATGCAGAAAGACACAAGATAAAACGGTGCCATATAGAGGATAGAGCAGAACCAATGTGATAAAATTAATTCAAAAGAAATTCCGTCTGAACCTCCGGAAGAAGTTCCTGATAGTTAGAGCGGTTCCTCAGTGGAACTGGCTTCCTCGGGAGGTGGAGGGTTCTCCATCTTTGGAGATTTTTAAACAGAGGCTGGATAGCCATCTGACGGAGAGGCTGATTCTGTGAAGGTTCAAGGGGGTGGCGGTGGCAGTGGGTGAGCGAGAGGGTTGTGAGTGTCGTACATAGTTCAGGGGGTTGGACTAGATGACCCAGCAGGTACCTTCCAACTCTATGATTCTATGACTCTATGATTCTAGGACATAAATTATTCCTTCAATAATTCAGCAACCTGTATCGAATACATTCAAGTTTGTCCCTCTACTCAGAAATTATTTACTGATGAGGGTATGGAGGAAATCTCAATAAATCTACACATAACACCGAATGGGAAGAGTAATGGATACCCCAGAAGATAGAGTTCAATGAGATCTGGATACTTTCGTCTAAAACTTCCCCACAGCTGTGAGCCAAAGGCCATATATATATTGTTTAAACCCTGTCAAGAAGAATTCATCCTATTGAAGGACTTCATCAGCAAATATTAAGTTGAAAAACAACCACTGATGAAAAAACCTTTGAAAACGGTTTTAATCTGGAGGCCGTTTTGGTTGTTCAATTAAAAGAAGAGATAAGACATTTCTAGTTACATTTAGTGTTAAATTGTTTTGAATGTTTATTATAGCCGAGGGTAGGTTCTTTCTTCTGTTGTTATACACTGGAAAAGTGGGCAAATGAGAACAAGATGCAATTCAATAAGAAGTGCAGAGTTCTATAACCGGGTCACAAAAATGGGAAGCAGGCAGACAGGATGGGAGATACACTTCTGGGGAGCAGTGTGTGTGAACGAGATCTTGGGGGGTACTAATTATGAGCAGACAGTGTGATGTGGCGGTAAAGAAGGTGAATGCAGGTTTTGGCTGTATCAACAGAGGCATCCCATCAAAATCACAAGATGTCCTAGTCCCACTGGATACCACATTGGTCAGACCCCACCTAGAGTCCTGTGGGTAGTTTTGGAGGCCTCCCTTAAAAAAGGACATGGAAAAAATTAAGAGAGTTCAGAGGAGAGTGACAAGGATAATCCAGGTCCTGGGCCCCAAGCCATAGGATGAACGACTCAGGGATTTGGGATTTTTCAGCATTGGAGAGTAAGAGGTTGATATGGGACTTAGAGGAGGGCAGGGAAAGGTTCCTGTTGGCATCAGAGACTAGAACCCACAGTAAGGGGGTTAAATTACCTGTAGAACAATACTGGCAAGATATCGGGGGCAGTGTGATAAGCTCAGCAGTGGAATTGACTGCCTCACTGATGTCTTGAAGCTTCAGTGCCACTCAGCACTTAATACCCACCCAGTGTGGCTGTCCCTCCCCTGAGTGCTTCCTCTTCCAAACAGCTTGACTGCCTGTCCAGCGGCCAGCCAATCGTTTTCTGTCCCCCACTTTTGACCCCCCCCCTTCCACCTCCCTCCGAGGCTCGGAGGCTGCAGATCCCTGCTGTGTGAGAACTGCCCCTGCTGGTGAGTTCCCCAACAGCTGCCTGCAGTCTTTCCAGGTCCTGAGCGGGGGGGGAGGCCATCCACAGAGTTCTTCCTCTCCACCCCCCTAATCTAGCACCCATTGTATTCCTGAATGCAACGGGCTTGGACCCTAGTACAGTAAAACATCCAATGAAGAATCCAATAGAAATAGGGTAAGAAAGAGCGGCCGCGAATAAGCGCGGCCGCCATTGACGCCGCAGGGGCGCCCGGGAACGGCGCAGGCCAGCGGCGTCACTGGCTGAGGCGCGGCGCGCGAGGGGCGGGGCTCCCGGCTTTAAATAGGCCGGGAGCAGGCATCCAGCCCCTTTTGTTCCTGCGACGCCGCCCGGACAGCTACCCTCCCGTCCCACCCTGCATTCATTATTGTTAAGTTCGTCGCAGTCGGGTTATGCCAGGTAGGGAGCCTGTTGGTAGGGAGCCCGTCTGCGCACGGGACTCCCTGGAGTAGGGGGTCTCACTAATGAGACCGGCCATCAACCGGGCGTGGCCTACCTGGCTGGGAGGCCAGGGGCCCGGGGCCAAGCGAACAGGGGACCGAATGGAGGCGGACGCCCGTTGGGTCCCTCGGTGTCGCTTCCCAGGGATCCCGTGGCGGAAGGCGTCCCACCCACCCGGCTGGGAGCGAGGCGTGGAGCCGGAGCGCCGCGGGTTTGGTCATCAGCCGGATGGCTGATGAGGCGAGGCTCCTCTACCGGCATTCGGGCCAACCCTCCGCTGGGGCAGGGGTCCAGGTTAATAAACGGCTGCGGCCAAATTTGTTGCCAAAAGCTGGGTCGAGTCGTTTCTGGAATAGTCGCCCCCTGCCAGTCAAAAGAAATAATGAACAATAAATTGCCGTTGGCAAACTATACTATATATAATGTTTGAGGACAATGCAGCACAAGCCAGGAACTATAAATACATCGGAAGAGCCCTGCTGGATCAGACCAGCAGTCGATGTGCTCAAGCTTCCTGTCTCACATAGTGGCCAACTGGAGCTCTAACTACAGGCCATAAAGGCCATAAAGGCCAAGGCCTTCCCCTGAAGCTGTCTCCTGGCTCTGGGTCATTACCTCTGAACAGGGACGTTCCCCTCAATTATCATGACTAGTAGCCATGGATAGACCAATCTTCCATTAATCTAAACTTTCCGATCTGTTTATTCCTGTAACCCTTCCTGTGACACCATCTGGCATTCTGTACCAATGGGCGTTTCTGTTGGTTTTATCAAAGAGTACATGGCAATAGTCTGTTCTCAAGGCAACCCCATAACCCCACATGGCTTCATCATTTGATGACTGTCTTCTGGGCTAAATGAGGGTTGAAGACTGTATTTTTTCCACAGCTCCATTAACATGTTCCCCACCCCCCAGCAATAAATACAGGCTCCATTTTATTTATTTATTATTTATTTAGATTTCTATACCGCCCATTTCTTTGCAGCTCTGGGCGGTTTACACAGAACATTATAACTTACATGAAACATTATGCAGACTATAACGTCAAAACAACCTTCAAAAAACATCAAGAGATTACAAAACCACAATTATAATATAATAACAATTAACAGTAATTTTGGGTGAGCCATGGGCAGGCGTCTGGGGGGAGTCGGTCAGTCGGCCTCAAGCAAATGCCTGGTGGAAGAGCTCCCTCTTGCAGGCCCTGCGGAGCTGTGGAAGTTCCGGCAGGGCCCTGATCTCTCCGGGGAGCTCGTTCAACCAGGTGGGGGCCAGGACTGAGAAGGCCCTTGTTGATGTCTGATGTGCTTCTCTGGGGCCAGGGATCTGCATCCAGTTGGAGGTTGCGGAGCGTAAGACTCTTTTGGGGGTATAGGCAGGGAGGTGGTCTCTCAGATACACTGGGCCCAAACCGCGTATGGCCTTAAAGGTGATTACCAGAACCTTAAGCTTAATCCGGAATTCAACTGGGAGCCAGCCAAGTTGTTGGAGTGCCGGCCGGATGTGGGATCTCCATGATGTTTTAGTGGGAATCCTGGCCGCGGCATTCTGCACCAGTTGTAGTTTCCGGATCAAGGATGAGGGTAGGCCTGCATAGAGCGAGTTGTAGAAGTCCAGCCTAGAGGTGACCGTCGCATGGATCACTGTGGCTAGGTGCTGTGGGTCCAGGTAGGGCGCTAGTAGCTTGGCTTGGCGGAGGTGGTAGAATGACCATTGTTTTAGTTTCTAGGATCTTGATTGAGTGAGCAAGTGTCAGCTGGACCACATCAGAAATGGGAAACATGACATTCAAGAGCTTAGCCTTCCCAACCAACATGACTTCCACCTTGTCAGAATATTGTTCTTAATGGTCCACCCGAAGCGATTTAACCGCTGCAGGAAAGCATCAGTTCAAGACCTCTACCAGATCAAGTGTCAATCTGAGAACAACATTTAGAATAAAATTTGGAACTGGGTATCCTCTGCCTATAAATGGCCAGTCTCTACTATCTTTGTTCACCAATGTTTGAGCTTACAAAATTGTGTATAAGGACTCTACTCAGCATGCTCCATGGGTTAACCCAGAACGTTGCATTTGACCATCATTCCGAAGCCACAAAAGAATGTTAGATCCTAAAGCTTCTAGGAACTTCAAGGAATAAGTTGGCTTCATTCATCCAGCAGCATGGATGCCCTCGATCATTTGGGCACTGCATTCATCAGCCTCCTAAAGTAGTTGTCCCATTTTTACTTTCCTAGTTTTATTTTCTGATTTCTGTCTGCCAGAGGCAACAACATATGCCAAAATGAAGAAGAAGAAGAAGAAGAAGAAGAGGAGGAGGAGGAGGAGGAGGAGGAGGAGGAGGAGGAATAGGAGGAGCTGTTGTTGTTTTTTTGTATCCCACTGTTTACTACCCAAAAGAGTCTTGAAGTTTACTCTTACTTGTTTACTCTTCCTCTCTCCACAACAGGCACCTTTTGAGATGGTTGAGGCTGAGAGAGCCCTAAGAAAACTGTGACTAGTCTAAGGTCACCCAGCTGGCTGCATGTGGAGGAGGAGTGGGGAATTGTACCCAGTTCTCCCAACTACAAGTTGCTGCTTTTAACCAAAACACCATGCTGGCTCTCCAAGAAGGTTGGGTGGGAGGCGGGGCTCTGAAGATTATGCCAGACAGGATGTTAACATTTGCTTCATATTTGGACTACAACCACAATGATCAACCTGAAAATGGTGGCCAGTCTCAAAAAGCCCAGCTTGCATTCCCTGATGAGTTCTGTCTGTCACAAAAACACAGTGCCTTTTGTTCTGGTGGAAATGGGGGAGGACTCTTGCCAATAGCCTGGGTTCCAATTCCCTTCACCTTCAGCACCACAACTGCGATAAACATCCTGAATCTGATAGCCACTTTAAGACGTGGATTTGTTTTCTGAGTAGTTATGTGCACCACATACAGACAAACAAAAGGATGAATAGATTTAATTGAACTGTTCCACAGGGCCTGTAAAATGGAGTTGTCCCACCAGGCCTATGGTTGAGTCCTAAAAACATCTCTGACAATTTTTGGACTCCCTACTGAGAGAAGAAGAGGATGAGTTGGGTTTTATACCCCGCTTTCCACTGGCCCAAAAGAGCCTCAAAGGCCCATTATGCTCAGCCAGGCCACCACTGGTGCATTCCTGAGGAGCAGCATTTCAGTGCCGGATCTGTTCCAGCACCTAAATGTGTTCCGTTGGGAAACACAGCAGTGGTGGGATGGTTCTCCCACATGGGGGGGGGGGGGCTTATTTTTCCTCAGGAAGGTGGTACATAATCTTCCTGCCAAATACAAAAATGCCCTAGTCTACCCTATGGCACGGCAAAGCACTGAAAGCAGACAGGGGCATTTTTTGTCCTCTCTGGGCCACCATAGGACAGGGAGGTCACTGTAGGGCAGGCAGGACCTGTTCAGATGGGCCGGCCATGGGTCAGGCCCTGTTGGCCCCTGCAGCAGGCTAAGGGAATGTGGAAGAATCAGTGTTCCCTTAATGCAAAGTTTCTTGGACCTAATCTATGCCTGGCCCTGGAGGGCAGCAGCCTGGATGTGACGTGATTTATACAGGGAGATTAGCACTCAGTCTATAATGACACTGCCCCAGCCTTTTACACCCATGTAGAATTGGCCAAAGCAGCTTCCAATCACCTTCCCCTTCCTCCCGCCCCCCCCCCCCAAAAAAAATAAAATTGGTTATACGCTGCAAACACTGCCTGGCATGCCTTCAGCTTGGTATCACTGAAGCTTCTGAAACTTGCTTAACACTGACTTTTCCCATGTCACAGCACTGAGGATGCTCCTTTTGTAATGCAGAACTGTTAGCATGTTTTTGGTCTCCTCCCATTATCTGCTCGCAGTCCTTCTTCTACCAAAGGGAGGTTCAGTGCTCTTCCTTTTTTGTCAGTGATCACATGAACATAACACTTATCCTGGCAACTGAGCCGTATTGCTATGTAAATTAGTAGAAATTACCCTGTAGTATTTATGGCAGTAGAACACTCCTCAAACCACAAAGCTCAAGTCTGCTGCTGATTTCTTCTTCCTCTAGTGTCAGCAATCATGTTTTAGTCTGGGGAAGAGTGCATGCACTCAAAAGCTCAAACCTTGAATAAATCTTTATTAGTCTTAAAGGTGCTATTGGACTCAATTTGATTCAGTCTACCATTGCCCATAATAGCTTGCTTTGCCCATAACTGTGATTTCCCCAAGAAAGCAGTCCTCTTAGCTCAGTTCTCTATCTTAAAGATACTGGCTTGAATGCAAGTGCTAATTGCAGTCTTTAGTTGCCACTTCCTCAGGGGATACAAGAATGCCGGTTGACTTGGATGGGTTCCATTGAATCTGAATGGCATTATGGGGACAGTACTGGACAGTATTGGGGTATTCTTTCAAAATAGAAACTTAAAAATTTTAAATTGTTTTAATGCTTTTAAATCCTCTATGCATGGGTTTTTAATGTTTCTAATGCTTAATGTTGCTAGCTGCCCTGAGACTGCTGTCAGAGAGGGGCAGCCAATAAGTTGAATAAATGAATAAATAAACAAGTGGCAGTCAAAACAGTTTTTATTGGCAGGGAGTTTCCCCATATTCTCTTTTCCTCTCTCCTTCCACCATGAAAAACCATAATATTCACTTCCTGCCTACCCAGTAGTCTTACCTCTTACCTGCCTATCAAGGACTGAATACACCATTACAACCTATGTGACATCTACCAATTTTATACGCATTACACCAAAAGAATAAACAATCATACGTAGCTATCTACTGATCCGACTAAATTATAATAATCAGTGAGCTGTTTGGCAGTCACACACTCTGGGGCACGTGTTCATCATTTGTACGCAAAGCTAGGCCTTTTAAAACTGGCCACCCCCTTGAGGCAGACTACAGGAAGATGTAGAACACAAAATGATCTGAGTTGGAATATCTTGGTACAATTTAGCTCCAGAATAGCCCTCTGCTGTTTGGAGTGGAAGCAAATGCTTACTCCAGAGAAATTCTAGGCAACACAGAGTAGGAGGAAAATGTCCCCTCAGATACCAAACAACATGGCATCACAACTTTGATCCTTTGTGGTGTAGTGAGGCTTTGTCATGTTGCGGTTTGATTTTTCCACCAGAGCTTTTGTGGTGTCATGGTTGGAGTGTTCCACCAGAACCTTCATGGTGCTATGGTTGGAGTGCTCCACCAGAACCTCTGTTGTGTCACGGTTTGGAGTGTTCCATCAGAACCTTCGTGTTGTCATGGTTGGAACGTTCCACCAGAACCTTCATGGTGCTATGGTTGGAGTGCTCCACCAGAACCTCTGTGGTGTCATGGTATGGAGTGTTCCACCAGAACCTTCATGGTGTCACGGTTGGAACGTTCCACCAGAACCTTCATGGTGCTATGGTTGGAGTGCTCCACCAGAACCTCTGTTGTGTCACGGTTTGGAGTGTTCCACCAGAACCTTCGTGTTGTCATGGTTGGAACGTTCCACCAGAACCTTCATGGTGCTATGGTTGGAGTGCTCCACCAGAACCTTTGTGGTGTCACGGTTTGGAGTGTTCCACCAGAACCTTCGTGTTGTCACGGTTGGAGCGTTCCACCAGAACCTTTGTGGTGTCATTGTTCCATGCACAAGTGATCCCCCTGCTCTCCCCTCCAAATAGAGAAGCAAGAGGAGAGACCACTTGAATCGCAAAAGGGCCAAAATATATTTTGCTAGCAAAAGGAAGGGAAAGTCTCTTTACAGTCAGACCAAAAAACCCCCAAAAAAACAATTTTTCTGGATGCTGCAAGATAAGCACTTTATTTTATACATTCCATTCCATTCCTTGCCCTCATATCTCATTGGACTGATTACAAAGTTATGGCATAAGCCAAGGTGCAATCCAAGTTAACTATACATGTGGGAGTTTCTACATTACATCAGCTAATTGCTGATTGGTTCCATATCTTGCATGTCCCTCTCAGTCTAATGATGGGAAGATCACTACACCTGGGTACTTTCTCTCCACTCCCACTCATCTTCCTTTTATCTTTTAGCTGGCAATTGTCAGAGTAGGTTATCCAATCAGCCAGTACTTTGCCTTGTTTATAATATGTTTCCACTCTTGGCAATTGGTGGCAGCAGTTTTGGCCATGTGGATAGTCGATCGCTGGTTTCTAAGGTCTTCCTCGATCTGTTTCAGCCACGTTTTCTTGGGTGCCAGTTGCTAGATCTTCCATTCAGTTGGTCATTCTCACCAGAGGAGTTTACGAGGCAGTCTGCTGGTGTTCATTCTGCAGCCATGGCCCAACCATTGCAGTCCGTGCTTTGGGACTTGTTCTATCATTTGTGGCTGGTTGTCCCATTCTGTCCGAATTGTCTCATTTTGCTTATGATCACATAGTAAGACACGCAGAATCTGCCACAGTCATCACATTTGGAAGGTCTCAACTTTATGTCACGTTTTAATAATGTCCATGTTTCTGATCCATATAGGAGGATTGGCAGGATTAGTGTCTGGAAGAGACGATCTTGAGAGAGAGGTTTGTCATCTTCTAGAAGCAGGATTTGAGTGTGGCAAATGCTGATGTTGCTTGGCCAACATTACTGTGGGCTTCAGTGGTAGAGACCCTTTCTTTTCATGCACCAATGGGTTTTATTTAAATTGACTTGCTCAATTTGGGATCCATTGAGGTATACATCTGTCAGTGATACATCTGTGGTTGTGATTTTGTGGCTGTGTCCACATTTATTTGTAAGCTGTAAGATTGGGTGATGCAGGCAATGTTATAGAGTAGCGTTCCCCAACCTGTGGGCTGCGGACCACATGTGGTCCGTTGACTAATTGGAGGTGGGCTGCAAAGGACACCTTCTCCCCCCCCCCCCTGGCCCTTTACTTCACTCCCTTCCCGGCCCTTTACAACACACTTTGGGTGTCCTTGTCTCCCATCACTCCCAGATGGGAGTATCTCACTGCAGAGAAACAAGCTCAGGGTTCCCATTGATTTGTCATTGTCATGAGTTAAAATTTCCATGAAAATAAAATGTTCCTTATGTTCATTGTTGTGGCGTGTCTGTATCTTATTTTGAAGGGATGTTTAAACATGACCATAGCGATCAGAGAGTGTTAGGGCAGTGGTTGAGAGCAGAGGAGTAAACTACCCCCCCCTCACCGGGCCTCAGTAAAATTGTCAAGCGTCGAGTGGTCCCCAGTGATAAAAAGGTTGGGGACCACTGTCATAGAGGATGTTAGTAGACTCTTCATCTGTATCCTCAATTATGGCACTATCATCTGCAAACATTAGATCGGTCACAAAGTTGTTTGGGCCATATAGTGCTCCACGCCTATTCTTGAATACTTTTCTCATAAATTATTCCCACTATGAGAAGTTTACAACTTTATACAAGTGAAGTATTTTCCATGATGGGAAAAACTCTACATTTTCTTGTATCTTACATCCTATAATGCCTCACATAGCTGTGTTGGAGTGTGGAGTGTCCCACAAAATCATGGTTGGAGTGACCCACAAAAACCTTTGTGGTATTGTGGTCGAGTGTTCCACGAGAATCTTTGTGGCATAGTAGTTTGATTGGTCCACAGAGATCTGAAAGATCGAAGTCTCAATCCCCAACCTGACATGGACGCTTGAGGGGTAACCTTGGGTCAACTACATCTACCTCATTGGGTTTTGTATTAAAGATAAAGTGATGGCCAGGACTGCCACGTGTTGAGAAAGGGAGCCCAAATGGAAGGGTGGAATGTCTTGGGTTCATAAACAAAGAGTGTTAAAGATACTCCAGAGTTATAATGGTTAGTGTGATGTAGTGGTTAGAGGGCATGACCAAGATTTAGAAGTCTCAAGTTTAGTTCCTTATTCTGCCCTAGGGAATTGGTGTCCTTGGACCTGTTGTTTCATCTCAGCCTAGCATGTCTCACAGGATTGTTGTTATGAGGGTGCAAAAGAGGATGAAAGAACAGTGTTAGTTACTTGGCATTGACTTTTGAGGAAAAGGCTGGGTATGACATTGAGTGTAATCTTTTCTCATTCACTGCTGCTTATGATTAACTACAGTATTTGCTGGCGTATAAGACTACTTCCCCCCCCTGAAAAATATGCCTCCAAGTGGGGAGGGAGTCGTCTTATACGCCGGGTGCACTTCAGTTGGGATAGACATAGTTGCCCATAGTGGCCCATAGTACTGTATTTTGAGTGGAAATGTTGAGGGGTCGTCTTATACGCCCAGTCGTCTTATACGCCGGCAAATACGGTAAATACATATATATATATATATTTTTTTTTTTTAATTGCTCTTCCAGGTTTTCTGATAATAGGCTGTTCTTCTCAACTGAACAGCTCTTCCTGCAAGGAAGTCTTAAGAATAATATGAAGAATGACATTGTCATTAACCCTCAGATAATATTCTGTCGCTGTGCCCGTGCAGTAGTTCTGAATGTAACAAACCAAGTTTTTATGTGTGTATCAAGTCCTTTTGGGTTAGTCTTTCAACGAAGATAACTAGTGGAGTTGATCACCATTAGCACCGTTAAGACCCGCAAAGTTTTATTCAACATATAAGCTTTCATGTACATGCACACGTCTTCTGATATAAAAATATGTAGTGGTAGAGTATGTTATCCTTTTTTTTTATAGGCACTACTGACAAAGCATGCTGGTCCCTTTATGACAGGCCAACAAGGGATTCAGGTTCAGCAAAATTCAGGAAATCCAAATTTTTCAAGGCCAAGGCATTCAAAAGGACCTAGATCCATTTAAATGCCACCAAAGCCTGCCAAACAGCTGAACCCGCTGAGAGAATTTCTCGGCAGGATCAGCTTGGGCTGTGAAGGGCCAGATGGAGCCTGAATCAAATAACAATCAAATCAAACACACCCAGAAAAAAATCAACATCGATTCAGTGTCATTTGCTTGCTTGCTTGTTTTGCTTGGCTAAACCAAATCACACATCCCAAATCAGGAGACACTACTGACATTGTTTGCTCCAGTCTCCTTCATTTGAAGCCCCAAAATTATGGGAAGTTGTTGGGAGAAGATTCATGGAAAGTTTAACAAACTTTAGGATGCTTTAGGATGCTTTGGGATGATCCTGCATTGAGCAGGGGGTTGGTCTAGATGGCCTGTATGGCCCCTTCCAACTCTGTAATTCTATGATTAACTTGTAGGTTAAAAATAAGAAGAGAGAGGGACTGGCAGAGGTTCCTGAATGAGCCTGCTTCTCTTCCTCCTTTCATCCATGCAAATTCCTAACCTGCTACAATCTATTCCCCATACGTGACAAGAAGACACATTGTCTCAGGGTCCCTCTATTTTTTTTCTGCTAGAAATAAGTACCCTATCACTGGATTATCCCCCATTTCAGGTGGGTCAAGATTGGCAAGCACTGGTAGGCTGGCTTTAGTGACTTCCTCACTCCAGCCCTGCCCAACCTCCTGAGAAGAGATATTCTTGACAATGCAACCCAACGCTTCTTCCCTTCCATCTCCATTAACGTTATCTGGTTAACATGACTTCCAGTTAGAATCATAGAATCATAGAGTTGGAAGGGGCCATACGGGCCATATAATCCAACCACCTGCTCAACCCAGGATCAGCCCAAAGCATCCTAAAGCATCCAAGAAGGGAAGATCACGCCTTACTAAGTTGGGATCCAAGCACCTTCCAGGAAAAAAAAAGTTGTGACAATCAGAGTGTCATGAAAGATCATGTGGAAACATTAAACATATTGACAAAGTGCTTGAAAAGGGTCTGATGGGCCTAATGACATGCCTGCCTAGGTTTCCTTCACTGTAGAGGCTAAGCCTGGCTGTGGGGCAGCGACAGCAGTGAAGAATGAAGGAGACTCCAGTTCTTACCTGGGCATGGACAAGGTCTGGACAAGGTCTAATCCCTGAGCCTGGACAAGGTTTAATAGCCAGTTTGGATGTTGTCCCTGTTTCATCTACATGCCTATGCTATTTAGTTATGATTAGATGGGTTGACTGACTCCAGAGACTTATGGCCCATGGCCCTTCCTGCTTGTTATATCCTAAACTTTCATGTTATCTGTCCTTAGGTCTCAAGGAGAGAGTTCCCAGATGCCTTTGAAGTGTCCTGCATTAATTGAATCCCAGAAGGCTGTCCCCCATGTATTTTTGCCATGATATATGTTTTATTGATTTAGTAGGTTTTCTTAGATATTAGTGAATGCCTTGATGGTACCTAGATGCTTTCATTTGACACCCCAAGGTTGATTTCTGGTAGGGTATTTTATGCCTGCCATATTCCCCACATGTTACTTCACCCCTACTCCTTCACCCTCCTGTGTCATCTCTCCCACTTGGTCCCTTAGTTCTCAGGACTGCCCACTCTCTTGATGTCCACCTAATTATCTATATATTTACATATTATGGCTTCTTTCAAACTGTGCCTGATTTGGATTCCCAGGGTAGGAGGAGCCCCACGAAGCTTCTATAATCTGTACCCCATGTCTATTGAGTCAGTCCTGACTATGATGTCATCGAGATACTTTCGCTTCTAATAAAGAAACTTTGTTTCATACCAAGTTTGCTTATTCAGAGTCGAAGAATCTCATATTCATGGCTATATTTCAGTGCTTTGGAAGAAATGGCATAAAATAGGGCATGTTCTATTTATTCTGAGATATGCTAGAATTTTGACTCATTTTCCTGGACGGATATGATGTGACCTACTGCTGCTTGTGAAAAAAATTACACCTTTCGAATGCACGTGGGTGATCTACCTTCAGCGATTAACCTAACATTACCTTCACAGGTGGACAAAAGGATCAGGTATTTCCAACTAGCATTCCAGCTGTCTGGGTGTGGTGTCTGGCTTTTCTTAGGTGAAGTGACGGCTGGCAAGAGATCAAAGGAGCTGCTGGTAAATGGCTGCAGGACTGGTAGAAACCTTCTAGTCAGAGTTCAAAGTAAGTTTATATCCAGCAAGATTATGAATGAGTGAAAGTGAACCATATGGTTGAGAACCAGCTGGGTGTCATGGTTAAGCCTGGCGGCCTCTAATCTGGAGAATCGGATTGTATTCCCCACTCCTCCACAAGACCCCAGCTGGGTGAGTTTGGTCCAACCCCCTTTCTATTTCATTCTCAATTTTTTTGAAACAAAAAAGAGAAGAAATACTTGTCTCAATTGACTGAAAAAATTGTATTCCACCAACAAAAGTATTCACACAACATTCTTTCCAATCCGATGTAATTACCCTTCACCTTTAATTTAAAGACTGTGTTTGTAAACTCAGACATATATGATTCTCGAATGATTTCAGTGGATTCCAAGAAGAAATGCATGAGTCTAATTTTGTTCTTTCATTAAAGTTGATAGTTTGTCCATTTCCATCAACGAGATTAGTTTCAGCAGCTAATCCTCAGTTGATTGTATATTCTGGTCCTTCCGTCTTTGAGCATAAATTAGTCTAGCAGCTGTGACCACATATAATAACCGTTTGTCTAATTTCTGGTTGTTTGTTTTTACCGTATTTAATAAACAAGTTTCAGGAGTTAAGCAGATCTCCACCTTAATTATAGATCATCATTTTGTATATGTCAGACCAGAAACTTTTGGCATATTGGAATGAACTCCACATAAGTAAAAAAGAGCCAGCCTTAGATTTACACTTCCAAGGATTTGGAGACAATGATTTATACCTAAGTGATAATTTTGTGGGAGTTAAATACAGTCTATAGAACACTTTGTAAAAGTGTTCATTCAACCTAACTCTTGAGGAGAACCTAACACGTACAAATTATTATTGTTATTGTTATTATTATTAGGATTTATTACCTGCCACTCGTGGCAGGTTACAAGATAAAATAGTAAAAATACAATCCCCTAAATACCCCACTAAAATACAGCAGTTAACAATACAAAGAATTGAGGGTTTTGAACTGTGGTGCTGGAGAAGACTCTAGTTGCTAGAATATGGTGGAATAACTTCCCTCATTGCTCCTTCTTTGGGGGGGGGCACATATCTTCTCTATGTCCTGGCCTCAACCATATACCTTTGTGGAAGAGCTCCATTTTAAAGGCCCTGCGAAAAGCAGAAAGCTCCTGTAGGGTCCGTAGCTCCTCCGGGAGCTCATTCCACTAGGTAGGGGCCAGGACTGAAAAGGCCCTGGCCCTAGTTAAGCCTCTTTGGGGCCTGGAATGACCAGTAAGTAACAGACAGAACAAGGATGTCTACATACTCCTAGTATGCATGCTTCTCATTTTTGTGACCCTGATGTAGAACTCCCTAAGTCATCCTTTCTTGACTATTTTTACCATTGAGAAACCTCCGAAACATTCGTTAAGCTTCAAGGAACCTCAGAAGTGGAACGATGGTGCAGAACATGGTTGGAAACAAAACAGTGTATACACTCACTATGTGTCCCTTACCTTCCCACCTCCTCCAGGACCATAATTGATCATTTGTGAGGTGGGTGGGTCCAAATGACACATATGGTCATATCAACCAATAGATGTTTAAAAAAAACATATTAAAAACACTCACCCATTCAGGAAAGCTTTCCAGAACCTTTCACCAAGTTGTGGTAAAGATAGACTGCCCTAAGTGTTAACTTCTGGTCACCTCCTTGGGGCAGACCCTCCAATATTTTAATTTTTTTAATTTTTTTTTTTTTTTGCTTTTCAAAATATCTTTAGTTTGAGTAGTTAACCATAAAGGCAGAAGTTGTGTGTGTGGGTGCATGGAAATCCTGGGAGTTTACAGCTTGCTGACCTGAAAAAGATTTATAGGAATAAGTTTTTGAGAATAAAAGTTTCCATGCTCAGAAAATGGTATCTGAAGAAGTCACCCTTCGTTCCTCTTTAGATTACCTTCTGGTAATCCTATTGGTCTGTTATATTTGGCTCTTCCACTGCTGACCTACCTGAAACTATTTTAATTGAGGTATATAGATGAGACTCATGTCTATGCCCAAGAATGGCTTTTGGGAGACTTTATAGCCACATGCCAGCTTTTCAGACACAGTCCTGCAAAGACTCATCTTTACTGTCAGCAAGTAACTGGCATCAAGCCAGGAGGCATGCACTTTTCTTCCTAGTTTTTACTCAGCCTCCTATTCCATTCCTCTAAAGCTGCAGGTGCTGTCAGAGGACCTGGAATGGCCAACTGACTTTCACTTGTTGGATTAGAGCTGAAGGATGGAGATGATTCTGTACCAGGTCTTGACTGTAAAACTTGGCAGACCTGGACCTCCTCTTCCTGTTTGTTGGTTTCTGTTGGCTCCGGGCTGGCAACACAGGGCCTCTCATCCTCTGAGAAGTCCTCACGATCATTGAGCCTTGGATAACCTATGGTAATAGACAAAGCTGCTGTCACTTGATGTGGCAGATTCACTTTTATATTAACTCCTGAGGGAAAGCCAACAGGAACTGGAGAGCCAAGGGGGAAAAGTTGGGGGTACGTGGGTGGGTAGGGAGAGAGATAATATTTTGACTCACCAATGAATATGAAAAAGTTGTTCATTAGCTTTCAGATGACAATTGTCCAACTTAGTGGATTGCAGTTTCTAAAGTCTCTTGCTTGAAAACCACAGCAGGTAAATAGAAGAAGAAGAAGAAGAGTTGGTTCTTATATGCCGCTTTTCTCCACCTGAAGGAGGGTCAAAGGCTTACAATCGCCTTCCCTTTCCTCTCCCCACAACAGACACCCTGTGAGGGACGGGAGGCTGAGAGAGCCCTGATATTACTGAAGAGTCAGTTAAGATAACAGAGGGGGAAAAGGAAAACCAGTCAGAGTAGTTCAGCAGTGGAATAGGCTGCCTAAGGAGGTGGTGAACTCCCCCTCACTGGCAGTCTTCAAGCAAAGGTTGGATACACACTTTTCTTGGATGCTTTAGGATGCTTAGGGCTGATCCTGCGTTGAGCAGGGGGTTAGACTAGATGGCCTGAATGGCCCCTTCCAACTCTATGATTCTATGATTCTAACCCCTTGAAATGTATTGACTTGGAAGGAGCTGGTGATCATTCTCCCTTGAGTTCCCTCATGCATCTTGTTCTATTTTAATAGTTTAGTAGGCTTCCTGGAACCGCCATTTCAATTTCCTCTTGGGAAGTGCCTAAAAATGTTAAGATTGAAACTGAGAAATGATGTTGGAATAGAAAGGAATAGAATCATTTCCCCCCCTTAACCTTTCCTCCCAGGGCTTGGACCCCAGGCCCCAGATCATCCTCATTTTTCTCTTCTGAACACTCTCCGGAATTACACACAGAACTCCAAGTGCAGTTTGACCCGTGCATCATAGACCAGGACTATAGTGTTTTGCAATTGTGATGTGATGCCTCTACTGATACAGCCCAAGACTACATTTGCCTTCATTGCGGCCACATCACACTGTCTGCACATATTTAGCTTACAGCTCACAAGTATCTCAGGCTTGCTCACTGTCTCCATTCCTTTTGAGTTCCAGTGGCTATTGCTACCTTGACTGCTTCCCCTAATTTCATCCAGATCTACCCTGGTGATTTCAGCTGCAGGTCAGGAAAACAGTCCTCAAAAGGAGCTTCTCCGTTCTGGGTTCTCAGTCCTTCATAAGTCTTAGAACTCAGGTTGGGGTGAGAGTTGGAGTGGCTGGTGTACCGCCCAACTTCTGCACCAGTAGGTGCACCGCCAGGCCTGCTTGAGACAGCTCCAGTTCCTCAAACTGGTTATTCTGGGGGAATTCAACATCAGTGTGGATGAGCCTGCCTCAGGATATGGCATGGTCCTGGCATCAGCCATGGTGACAATAAGGCTCTCACAGGTTGTTGCTGGCCCTTCCCATCAAGAAGAAGAAGAAGAGTTGGTTCTTATATACCACTTTTCCCTACCCAAAGGAGTCTCAAAGCGGCTTATATTCGCCTTCCCTTTCCTCTCCCCACGACAGACTCCCTGGGAGGGAGGTGAGGCTGAGAGAGCCCTGATATTCCTGCTCGGTCAGAACAGCTTTATCTGTGCCGTGGCGAGCCCCAGGTCACTCAGCTGACTGCATGTGGGGGAGTGGGGAATCAAACCTGGCTCACCAGACTAGGTCTGCACTCCTAACCACTACACCAAGCTGGCTCTCAAGTAGGCCATATCCTCGATCTAATCTTTGCTGTGGGTTTAGGGGTGGATGGGGCAACAATTGATGCTTTGCTGTGGTTGTACCACTTTCCCCTGAAGACCTGGCTCAGGGTCCCTCCTCCCCCCTGTATAGTTGGGGGGGCATTTATGCCCACCTGTAGAGAGTTATGGACCCAGATGGATTCCTAAATGCTCAGTGGGAGCCAATGCCTCTTAATGACTTGTTAGATGATTTGGCCGGTATCCGGAGCAACCAGGTGTCAACTGCCATTGATGGGATTGCCTCCCAACATCCTCTTCTCCCCCATCTTAAACCAGACCCCTGGGACCCTAGAAGCCTAAAGCAAGTTTGGTGGAAGAGTTTTGACGAAGTAATGAGACCATCTCACAGGACACCTATGAGAGCCTTCAAGATGGTTGTGAAGGTGGCAAAGAGAGAATACTTTGCCACCACCAGGAGTGGTTGAAGGACATATGGGGCCTATAGCATCAGAGCCAGCAATGCTTTTGTGAGACATTTTGCAGATAAACTCTCATCACTCCACCACAACCTACAGAGAGCAAACTGGAGGCCCCTTGGCCACCTTTGGAGGTGACTTTTGGCAACTTCAGGTGCTTGTCCCAGGATGAAGTGGGTAGGCTGCAGTGGGGCCGCATTAGAGCCAACCACATGCCCATTGGACCCCTGTCCCTCGTGGCTCCTAAAAACAGCTGATGAGCAGGTAAGAGGTGCTCTCTAATAGATCATCAGCCGTACTTTCTCTTCAGTACTATTCCTGGAGGGGCTAAAGGGAGCTGAAAAAGCCATTGCAAGACCTGTGGGAACCCACCAGCTATGTCCCATTTTGCACCTACTGTTTTTAGGAAAGGTGGTTGAATGGGCTGCCACAGACCAACGTCTAGCCTACCTCGAGGAAAGTTTGATCCTGGACCCCTTTCAGTCTGATGTCTTATCTGGCCATGGGGTGCAGATGGTATTGGTCACCCTGAAGGTTGACCTTTAGATCTACCCAGATCAATCCCATGAAATTCTTCAACATTTTCATGCACCCACTTGCCCAGCTGGCCTGAAGGCTTGGACTTTGGTGTCATCAGTACACCAATGACAGCCAGCTCTACTTCCTGATTGGTGACTGACCAAACTCCATCATAAAACAACTGGCCAGATGTCTGGAGGCCATGACTAACTGATTAGAGTGTCCCAAACTGAACTTCTGTACTAGCTGGGAAAGAGGGCATATAAAGAATTTAAATAGGATTGGTGAGAGGACCACTCCCTGAGGGACTCCACAGGTGAGTTGGTAGCGGCTTGATTGTCACTCTCCAGCTTCTACCCTCTGTCTGTGACCCTGGAGAAAGGAGATCAGCCACTGGAGGCCTGCCCCCCATATCTTGATGTTGGTGAGGTGGTGAGCTAGAAGTTCATGATCAACAGTGTCAAATGCTACCATGACATTTACTAGCAAAAGCAGCACTGACACCTCAATCCAGCTGGCAATGGAGGTCATCCATATCTTGAACAGCGGGTCACTGTTAAATAAAAGGCTAAGGCCTAAGTGGGTGGAAAGTGGGCGGGGCCGGTCTGGGTGAGGGTCCAATCAGAAGGCGCAAAGAGGCCGCAAGTGTACTTCTGGGCCTGGGGGGAAGGCCGTACCATGGCTGGGGGGGAAGGGGGGGAAGGAGGCCTTTCCCCTGGGCCCAAAAGGCCTCCTTCCCCTCTCCCCACTTTCTAGTGCCCATTTTATTTAAAAGTACAATGGGCTTTAAATCTAGTAATAATAATAATAAGCAATTTTATCAGCTGTGGCAGGTGAAGCTACTACCACCCTATCTGGCTCTGGGAGACTTAGCCACAGTGATTCATGCAATGATCATCTCCACAGGTTGGATTACTGTGACCTGCTCTACTTGGGACTACCTTTGGCCCTGACCTGGAAATTACAGCTGTTACAGAATGCAGCTGCAAGGGCCCATATTCAATTTGCCCTCACATAGCTGCACTTGTTGCTGGTGGAGTTCCAGATCAGGTTCTTATGCACAAGTTAGTAAAATGTGGTATGAATCCTAATTCTGTCAGGTGGATCAAAAACTGGTTGACAAATCGTACCCAGAGGGTACTTTTGTTAATGGTTCAGCATCTTCTTGGAAAAGAGTGACAAGTGAAGTACCCCAAGGATCTGTCCTGGGGCCTGCGTTGTTCAACATATTTATAAATGATTTGGATGAGGGATTAGAGGGGATACTTATTAAATTTGCAGATGATGCAAAACTGGGAGGGGTAGCAAACACAACTGAAGACAGCAACACAACTGAAGACAGCAACTGTATTCAGTTTTGGGCACCCCAATTGAAGAGGGATGTTGACAAACTGCAACGTGTCCAGAGGAGGGCAACAAAGATAGTGAGGGGTTTGGAGACCAAGACATATGAGGTCCATTCCAACTCTATTATTCTATGGTTCTATGATTCTAAGGTTTTGGCATGGACTTTGAAGGCCTTAAGAGCCTCTTGTGGCGCAGAGTTGTAAGGCAGCCAACATGCTCTCTGAAGCTGTCTGTCCATGAGGCTGGGAGTTCGATCCCAGCAGCCGAATCAAGATTGACTCAGCCTTCCATCCTTCCGAGGTCGGTAAAATGAGTGCCCAGCTTGCTGGGGGGCAAATGGTAATGACTGGGGAAGGCACTGACAAACCACCCCATATTGAGTCTGCCATGAAAACTCTAGAGGGCATCACCCCAAGGGTCAGATATGACCCGATGCTTGCACAGGAGATACTTTTACCTTTACCTTGAAGGCCTTACACAGTTAGGCCTCGTGTATCTGATGGACAGCCTCCCCCAGTATGTTCCCTGCCAACATCAATGTGTTGGTTATCCTAGGCTCTAAAGATGTCCACCTGGCCATGACCAAAGCCGGGGACATTTTCAGCCTCACCCCCAACCTGCTGGACCTACAATAAGGTACTCTTCTGACAGGTACATGGCTGAGACTATGGTGGGTTAGAAAGAGATGGTCCTCCCCCCCTCCTTCTCAGCCTCCCCCCACTCACATTTAACCTGCACTCTGGGTCACTAGCGGAGGAGGGTCAGATGGGTGTGGGGAGGTGGGACTGGTTTTAACTTGTGTTTTCAGCTGTGATTTTTATCATTGCATTTAATTGTTGCCCACACACCAAGCCCAATTGCAGGTAGGGGCAGTAGAAAAATCTGATAAGTTAACACTGTAGTGACAGTGTGGAAGACTATTGTGTCCTCAAGGAAGTAGTGAAGGGTCTTTCTTTACATTCCATCTACTTTGCAGAGTCACTAGATGTATTATATTAAATGAAAGCTTGTTTTCCTAATTCCTTGTAATCATGGAGGATTTGCCATTCTGCAGCATTGAGGAGGACTCCAACCTGGATTAGATTCACCTGCTCATACTTCTGCTTGCTCATAGCTCAGGTGTTATGCATCCCAGGATTGAGGGGCTGGGGGCCAGGTGCAATCAATCATGTATTACCTGAAACCAGGGGTAAAAGGTGTTGGCTATTGCAGGGGGAGCTCAGTGCAGGCTGGTGCCAAGCCTTGAACGTTGCTTGGCCTGGGTCTTTCTGCTGTCCCACCAGGCCTCTGGAGACCCGAAAGGAGCTCGGTCATTTCCCTCGGTGTGTACACTGCTATTTTCACTTTCCTGCTCATGGAAAATCAATTAAAACTATAGTATTCCTTTAACTACCGGTGTGCTTATTGTTTCCAGATCCCAAAAAAGAACCCTTGCTAGATCCCTTTGGCAGAATGCCCCCTCACTGGTATCAGTTCCTGCAAACCATGATGCTCCCAAGAGTAAGTGAAACCACACAGCAATACGGTGATGCTAACAAGCAAGCTTTAATGAAAGGGGCATGAAAACATTTGCATGGCAAACAGGTTGAGAGTATATTCTGTACAGAAGAGATACCTTTCCTACAGAACAACCACTGGAGAGTTAAAGGGAACCAGATAGAGGGCTCATGGAGCACTTTCAGCATCGTTTTCACGAGCTCGCAAAGAAAAGATCCGCGCGACCCATCTGAATCTCTACGCTCCCTGGAATCCCAGTGGAGACGGCAGGTTGCCCGTGCAGAAATGAAGCAAAAGCCCATACCTAACAAGGGCAAGGGAAAGAAGCAGAAGCCGCTAAGAGTTGGTAGGCACGTGGACTAGCGTCAGAAGTGAATCGAGTCAACCCTAATCTGGATTTGGAGGTTCTACATGGCTGATGTTCAAGCCAAAGTGTCCCTCAGAAGTCAAGCCTATGGTGCGCAACCACAAGATCAGTCTCAGACTTGGGCATGGGTGGTCATTCTGACGCACAGGTCCACGAGATCATTTGCCGTGAATCCGCATCCTGCTCTTCCAATACCATTTCCCTCCCATCCCCACGTTAACAGGGGTAGCCACACAGCCGTTGGCTCAGGCGGCCAGAACCTAGATAATTGCCCCCACCACAGGCGCTGAATCCCCCAACGCGAATAGGGTCACAACTGGCAGAGAGGATCGGCCCTGGGACGGTGACTGTGCAAGGAGGAGGTTGGATCACAACTTCTGACCACGGCAGCTGGCTGATGCATCCGACGTTGGCCCCGCTGGCGAGGCCGAGGCTGCTCGCCGAGGTTGCCCCGCTGTAGAACCCGCCGCATGAACCCAACGAGCCCAGACCGCTGAGTGGGTAACCGCATGGGGAGCTGGATGGTTGACATGATGGGATAGTACAGGATGGGGCGCAACTCGGGAGATAACCACAGGACATCTTGAGTGGGAGGAGATGGATCTGGAATGACAGATGAAGCAGGTGGGCTTATTTCTTTGACAATGGAAGGAAATGGTTAGTCTGGTGGGAACTATTGCTTAAATAAAAGTGGAAACAATGACATGAAATTAATGCAAAAGAAATTCCATCTAAATATCCGGAAGAAGGTCCTGACAGTCAGAGCGGTTCC
The DNA here is from genome assembly GCA_003118565.2 of Paroedura picta. Lineage (NCBI taxonomy): Eukaryota > Metazoa > Chordata > Lepidosauria > Squamata > Gekkonidae > Paroedura > Paroedura picta. Next base: position 183,020,357 of record BDOT02000001.1, read on the forward strand.
TCAGTGGAACAGGCTTCCTTGGGAAGTGGTGGGTTCTCCACCTTTGGGGATTTTTAAGCAGAGGCTGGAGAGCCATCTGACGGAGAAGCTGATTCTGTGAAGGCTCAAGGGGGTGGCAGGTGACAGTGGATGAGTGATAGGGATGTGAGTGTCCTGCATAGTGGAGGGGGTTGGACTAGATGACCCAGGAGGTCCCTTCCAACTCTATGATTCTATGATTCTATATATATAAAAAAATTAACAGGGGCTTCCTTCCTGTGTATTTATTTTCAACTAAATTTTCTATGAAGTTAGATTTAGGTGGGTCACCCTGCTGGACTGAAGTAGCTGAACAAGATTTGAATCCAGAGCCATCTTTTAAGACCAACGCATTTTCATTCAAAGGTATAAGCTTCTGTGCGCATGCGCACCTCTTCAACAACTGAGAAAAAAATGTGCCTCTAAAGAAGTGTGCACGCACATTAAAATTTCTGCCGTGAATAAAACTTGGTTGACCTTAAAGCTGCCGCTGGACTCAAATGTTGGTCTTCTGCTTTGGACCAACATGGTATCCGTGGACGCAAACTCTGTTCCACTAAATCTTGTGTTGTTGATAAAGGGCCTTGTGCTCCAGAAGAAACAAAAGTTGCTCATACTGTCTAATTGAGGATTGCCACTCAAATATTTAGCAGCTCAGCCAGGCTACATCTAAGGGCTACATGCCTTGACTTATTGCCTGTTTTTCATGAATATCGTTCTAGTGGTATTATGTTGTTAGTTGCAAAGTCATGTCTGACCCATCGTGACCCCCTGGACAATGATCCTCCAGGCCTTCCTGTCCTCTACCATTCCCCAAAATCCATTTAAGTTTGCACCTACTGCTTCAGTGACTCCATTCTAGTGGTAGGGGTGTCCAAACGGGCTTTAAAGATGTCAGGCCATCGAGTCCAACCCCCTGCTCAACGCAGGATCAGCCCTAAGCATCCAAGAAAAGTGTGTATCCAACCTTTGCTTGAAGACTGCCAGTAATCTATGTCCTATAAGGCTCTGCCAGCATGTGCTGGTAGTCCATGGACATCTGGAGAGCCACAGTTGGGCCACTCCTGTTCCACCCCTGCCTAACAACCTGCAGGCTGTTCCCGGCTATGAGTTGCACATCTTTTTTTCATACACCACCAAAAACGGAGAACAAGCTTGCAAAAGGAACACAACATTGTATAACAAAGGTAGGCTTGAATGAAAGATGGACTTACCAAGCTTGCTAGATGCCAGGTGTCAAGTGAAGAAGCAGAA
>BDOT02000001.1:183060856-183078958 GCA_003118565.2 Paroedura picta
GCAGGTATGCATAACGACGAATTCCACTATTTTAAATGGCGATTTTTCATTCAGTGACCAATTTGCAACAAAGATCCCGGTGCGTAAAGCCCCTCAGAATATTCTCTCCGTTTCAATCCTGACAACCCTAGCCCATCTGGCCTGAAAAGATGATTAACATTATGTGGCCAGGGGCTGCTTCAATTTCCGATACAGTTCCGCAAGATGGAGCTCTTCCACCAGGCATTCAGTCAGGGCTAGCGGTTGGAAGATTGCTAGATCCTGCTCCCCCATTATTATGGACCACCTCCATCTCTGTCCATCTGTCCATCTTCTTTTATTCACAACACAGTATCTGTCTTGGAACAGCTCTTAAGAGGCTGCCACCTCGCTTAATTTTACGTAGGCTATATTGGGGGGTTGAAATTGGGATTTTCATGTTGGATTGTTTTCATTTTTTTTATGACCAATAGCTGCCATGAGCTGGCCAGGCCAGAAGTGGAGCAAGCAAGCAACCAAGCAAAGAAACAAATAAATAGTGAAGGTTGGTTAAGCAAGAATGGCAGCGGTTGGGAGCAAAACTCTGGGTCACTTGCAGAGGTTATTAAATATAAGACAAGGATATCATGGTGTAAACTGCATGGAGCTTTTATTCCAACCTCAGGTCGATTCAGTCCCTGCCCTCTACACAGAATGTGATTTCTGTCTGGATTTGGGGCGATTTAAATTTTCCTTCTGCAGGAAGAAGGATTGCTCCGGAGTGACCCTACATTTATTGTGCGATATCTTCGAGTGCTTTTAATCCTCAATATCCAGATTGGGAAAGAAAGCTCCATGGTAGAGAACCTCTGATAGGCCACACCTGGTCATGTGACACGCTTGCCTTAAAGGAGAAGCCCCTAATTTCTCTCAACTTCTGTCGGTCCTGGATTTTTCCTCCCTCCTCTGCCTTTTTCGATCCTCTCCCCCCCCTCCAAGAAAAGAAAGAGGCTCCCTGCCTGGCTCCTCTCCCCCCCACTTCAAGAAAAGAAAGAAAGAGGCTTGGCTCCCTCCCTCCTTCTGAGCCTCCCTAACCATGTGCAGAAGACTTTCCTGTTTCAATGGGGAGGAGGGGGAAGAGGAAGATCTGAGTTCAAAGCGATCTGAATTAAACAGGATTGACAATGGAATAAAGGAAGTAAGTCTAAAATGGAGGATTAAAGGACTGGACACACATCAGTGGTGTAGAACGTCGTAGAATCCACACTCCGATTGGTCCATTTAATCCATTTAATCTCTACTGCCTGGAGATTGGTTACAATTCTAGGATATTGCTTGCCACATCGGGAGGCTGGCGACCCTAATATAGGCTGCAAATTAAATATGTGAGGATTCCAGCAGTCATCTCAATCATTCGGTTGTCTCAAGCTTCCGAGAGGCAGTGTACATGTTTTCCCAAGACATTTCTACAAAGAATCATAGAATCATAGAGTTGGAAGGGGCCATACAGGCCATCTAGTCCAACCCCCTGCTCTACGCAGGATCATACATATTCTACATATTTCCCAGGGCATTTGCTCCTTTAATCTCTGCATCTCGGAATTTCTCCAGATGCCTTCTACTTCCTTCCTTCTTTTAGATGCAAATATTCCTGGGTAAGAGATGCCACTGATCACATCAAAGCATCTATGAAAGGATGAACATTCACAGCTAGTTTCCTGACTTGCTTTCTTGCTTTCTTACCGTATATATTGTCGATAATGAGAAGTTAGAGTGGACTTACCAAGAGCAGGAGGAGAAGAGGAGCAAGCAAGAGGTGCTAAGCAGAGGTGTAGAGATGGTTGCAGGTGGCAAGAGCTTTTATACCATAATTGGAGAGCATTGAATGCATGTTTCATTTCTGAGGGTTTAGTTCATTCACTATTTCAACGCACCCTATGGCATTTCTAAGGTGTTTAACCTCATATAATAGTGTGAGCATGTTTTGTCCTATACTCTTCCCTCATCAATCAATATTATAGGAATTGGTCATCATTTCTATCCAAATTTACTTGAGTCAGGCTAGGAATGAACCGGCGGCATCCCCTGACTTACTACAGTGGAAACAAGTAACTAGTTTTCCTGGAAGATGCAAAGTTTAATAATCCAATTACTCTTTGGCCAGCCTCTGGGGTCTACTGCCCAAAGTCCAGTAAGATTATGGCTTTGCAGGACCCAAATTATGGCTGTCCCGGCATACACCCATGACCTTGGTTGATATCCATTGTTGGGGATCCAGTCAACTGACCCAAAGGGGTATATACCATGACCAAAGGATTAGCATGGTGTACTAGTTAGGTGCAAGGTCTTCTAATCTGGCAAGCCGGGTTTGAGTCCATGCTCTCCCACATGCAACCAGCTGGGTAACCTTGAGCTCACCACAGCACTAATAAAGCCGTTCTGATGGAGTAGGTAGAGAAAAGAGGCATAAAAGAACCTTCTTCTTCTTCAGTAATATCAGGGCTCTCTCAGCTTCACCTCCCTCACAGGGTGCTGTTGTGGGGAGAGGAAAGGGAAGGCGATTGTAAGCCACTTTGATACTCCTTCAGGTAGAAAAAAGTGGCAGATAAGAACCAGCTCTTCTTCTTCTTCTTCTTCTTCTTCTTCTTCTTCTTCTTCTTCTTCTTCTTCTTCTTCTTCTTCTTCTTCTTCTTCTTCTTCTTCTTCTTCTTCCTTTCAAGGGATCTGATGCCAACATAGTCCTAGGGGCTAATATTATTGGGGCCCTATTGCCCGAGATATGTTGAGGTCCAAGATTTTATCTAATGCCTCATTATGCTGTGCTGCTTGTTGGAAATGTAAAATATGTTTGTACTATTACATTGTTATATGTTATGCTGTTACATAAATTGTTATTAATATTATTGTATGGCTATTAATAAGAGCCTCTTGTGGCGCAGAGGGGTAAGGCAGCAGAAATGTTGTCTGAAAGTTTTGCCCATGAGGCTGGGAGTTCAATCCCAGCAGCCGGCTCAAGGTTGACGCAGCCTTCTATCCTTCCGAGGTTGGTAAAATGAATACCCAGCTTGCTAGGGGGTAAACGGTAATGACTGGGGAAGGCACTGGCAAACCACCCTGTATTGAGTCTGCCATGAAAACGCTGGAGGGTGTCACCCCAAGGGTCAGACATGACCCGGTGCTTGCACAGGGGATACCTTTACCTTTATCTTTATGGTTATTAATATAGATTGTTTCATGTATTGTTCCCATGTTCTATGTAAACCACCCTGAGCCTCTGGGGAGGATGGTATATAAATGAATGAATGAATGAATGAATGAATGAATGAATGAATGAAAGAAAGAAAGAAAGAAAGAAAGAAAGAAAGAAAGAAAGAAAGAAAGAAAGAAAGAAAGAAAGAAAGAAAGAAAGAAAGAAAACTGAAGATAGAGCTTCAAAGGTGCACAGATTTATTTAAATCAATGTTCTACAAATCCTGTCTAAAAGTCAGGGCTATCTAAAAGCCAAATTCCATAATTTGGAAGTTTGGAGGAAGGAGAACTAGAATAGGAAGCAGAAAAATCCTGGTCCTGAGACTGAACTCTTGTGACCTTTATCAATTAATTGAGGAAGACACCTAGGTGAAAGTAGGGTCAAAGAGAGACATATAAACTTTTCTTAAATATGCCATGCCCACTAATGTCCATAATCAGTCTTATTGTTTATTGTTTTTTTTAATTTGACCTAATAACAGTCTCTCTCACAGAGCCTCTTGTGGCGCAGAGTGGTAAGGCAACAGACATGCAGTCTGAAGCTCTGCCCATGAGGTTGGGAGTTCAATCCCAGCAGCCGGCTCAAGGTCGACTCAGCCTTCCATCCTTCCGAGGTCGGTAAAATGAGTACCCAGCTTGCTGGGGGGTAAACAGTAATGACTGGGGAAGGCACTGGCAAACCACCCCGTATTGAGTCTGCCATGAAAATGCTAGAGGGCGTCACCCCAAGGGTCAGACATGACTCAGTGCTTGCACAGGGGATACCTTTACGTTTACCTTTTTATTAAATTTGACCTTTTTATTGCCTTCCAACTGTGGGTGAACTCACTCATATATTCCTTTTCTCAAGCATGGAGGCAATAGAATATCATCCTTTCCTTGGTGTGATTTGCTGTGTGGTGTTTTTCCCTTCTGCCCCCAGATCAGAAAGTGTATTTCAATCAACTATTCTAAATTTAGGCAGCATCTAAATGCAGAAACATATTTCTATGTACTCATCTCCTTTACCCACAGAGCATGGGGACCTCTCTGGTAACAATATTATTTAAAGCAAGAGTATAAGGTGATTCTAAACATTATATTCACTTGCTTAAGGGTATGCCACCATATTCCTTGGTACTGCTGCTGGGCTGTTTGCTCTCCCTTGGTCTCCTGCTGACTCTGTTCCTAGTCTGGCCTCATCTACTGAAGCCTGGCTCCCTGGACTCTGTTGCAGTCTTGGTGAATAAGATGTTGCTGACATAAGGGACATGACCTTAATTACATGTGGAAAGGGTTTGTCCCCCAGAAAGTCATAGAATCATAGAATCATAGAGTTGGAAGGGGCTATGCAGGCCATCTAGTCCAACCCCCTGCTCTATGCAGGATCAGCCCTAAGCATCCTAAAGCATCCAAGAAAAGTGTGTATCCAGCCTTTGCTTGAAGACTGCCAGTGAGGGGGAGCTCACCACCTCCTTAGGCAGCCTATTACATTGCTAAACTACTCTGACTGTGAAAAACCTTTTCCTGATATCTAGCCTATATCGTTGTACTTGTAGTTTAAACCCATTACTGTGTGTCCTTGTTCTGCAGTCAACAGAAACAGCATCCTGCCCTCCTCCAAGTGACAACCTTTCAAATACTTAAAGAGGGCTATCATGTCCCCTCCCAACCTCCTTTTCTCCAGGCTGAACATTCCCAAGTCCCTCAACCTATCTTCATAGTGGTTGGTCGCTTGAGATGGGTCCAGATGAGGTGGGACCATGTCTCAAACCCCAGTCCCTTGGCTGCTGATTCTTGGTTACTTCATTAAACAAGTGGGACATGTAATCCACAATGAGATGTTGGCATCTCAGCTGATGTCGGATCACAGAATTAAAAGGCAAATGGTATTATGGTATACATTGGTATTATCGCTCAGTTCGTATCTAGTATTTTCCCCCCTATTGTGGAATTGTGTAGTTCCACAGGTTGTAATGACCTGCTCAGGAACAGAATGCATCATTCTTTCCATCCATTTCATGAAATAGTACAACTCCCAGAATCAGTCTATACTAGAAAATGGCAGTTGAATTCTGAGTTCTGGAGGGTCACGCCACATGATAAGCTGTACTGCATTTGTTTAAAGGTGCTCTGTTTATGTTTCTTCCATCATAAGAAGTTGTATGGTGGTAAAATGAGGCATACATTTATTACAATAGCCTGCCAAGTCCTAGAAACTCTTCAGAATATGCTGTGCTGATGGTGTGTGGCTTTATTCCAATAATGTTATCTTCTCTGGAACCAATTTTTAATTGGACTGTTCCAATGATGAATCATAGGTATTTTGTTCTTCCAAGCCAATACATTTTGGGGGGAGGTGTATGTGTGTGTGGGGGGGCGGGAGAGAAATTAGCCATCAGTCCTGGTACTTGTAAAGTTTATAAACCCTGGGATGTGTTGGAGGTGGACTGCAGTTTGGACTGCAGATTAATATATCATCTATACAGGCAAATCCTGATCCAGTATAGTATACTAATGCTAGATTACCAAATGCAGGAAAGTGGAAGTAGCCCCATGGAGGCCAAAGGGCATTAACTTAAACTGATATAAGTCTTGAGGCTGCCATTCATAACCAGGGTTACTCCAGTTGGAGGGAAATATATATGTCTAGTCTGCAGTGGCCTTGTTTAATTCAAACTCAATAGAAAAGGAATGGAAGGCAAGAACTGAATTTTCTTCATTCCCCCATTAACTTCTTCCATTTCTTCCATCTCGGAATTTCTTCTGATAGCCCCACCAACAAAAAATGTCTGGAAGAAGGCAGTTGCAGTTTAAGGGATTCAATCAGGTGATGACGATATAGACTAGATACCAGTATAATGATATAGGCTAGATATCAGGAAAAAAATTTCACAGACAGAGTAGTACAGCAGTGGGATAGGCTGCCTAAGGAGGTGGTGAGCTCCCCCTCACTGGCCGTCTTCAAGCAAAGGTTGGATACACACTTTTCTTGGATGCTTTAGGATGCTTTGGGCTTATCCTGCATTGAGCAGGGGGTTGGACTAGATGGCCTGTATGTCCCCTTCTAACTCTATGATTCTATGATTCTATGATTCTATGACTCAATATACCCTCCAAAAATCAATTTTCTTCAGGGAAATTAATTTCTGTAAACTGAAGATGGGCTGTAATTCCAGGAGATCCCCAGGTTCCACCTGGAGGCTGGCATTACTTGCCAAGAGCTACTATACCTAGTTACCGTGCAAGGAGCCATATGTAGGGAGGGGGATGAATAAGAATGATCTTGAGGCTTCGGATGCAAAATTCATGTTTGAGGCAGTAAAGTAGCTGTTATTATCATGTTATTTGATTTGAGAGAACAGTGTTGCTCGCAAACTTGTTTGTTGATGGTTTGATTTATCGTCTGCCACTCCCACAGAGTGGCTCATGTAAGGTATATATCAATTCTTATTTCTTATATGCTTTCTATAATTTTACAGAAGTCTATGTGCTTTCACACACTTCCACTGTATACCCATGGGATTAAGGTCTGGACTCGTTGGAATGCAACTCTGATGTGTGTGCATCTAATATTTAAACAGCAGGAATTCTCTTTGAAAGGATGTTAATTTTGGAGCTGGTATCCAGGAAGATAGATTTATGCAGCCTTGGGGAGCTGATTGCTGTTCATCATGTGAAGCGTCAGGTTGTTAGGTAATAAACCCTGGAATGTGGGACATGCATCTTCCCCACAACCCCCCTCTAATTTTTTGCCAAAGCAATTGATGTAACCCACCTGATGGGCTGTAGAATTTCTGTGCATGGCTACTGGTGGCATATTAACAATCAATAACATATCCACAATTTTCAAGTTCTTAGAAAAAAGAAGCAACTGAATCCAAAAAACAAATTTTGATGCAGTCAGAAGCTTTATTGGGGGAAAAAGGAGAGGATGACATCACTTCCAGTTTTAGGGATAACAAATATAACATTGTTTTTTTTTTACTCAGCCAACAGTGGCTTTCCTAATGCCCATGCAGGTTATTGCTGAGGCAGGAAGATCTTTATAAACCCCTGAAACATTTGAAGGCCCATAGAGTAAAGATGTCTGTCTCAAGGTGAGAGTAAAGAGAATACAAAGAATTGGTGGTCATGGACTTCTGAGGTTAAGCACCAGCAGATCATGATTTGAAACAGGAAGTGTCATGCTTACTGACCCCTAAGTCCATGAAGTTGCCAGCTGTCAATCCGTTCCGTGTTTTTTTCAGGTAGCCATGTCATTCCCATCATTGTGAAGCCCCTCTTCCAGCTTAACAGGGACAGAGGCGCCCACAAGGGGGACAGCCGGAACAGGCCGTGTACCCTCCCACTCGCAGAGGTTCACAGCTGGCAGCGAGGACAGTCCCAGGGACAACGACAGTAACTGGAGGAGGCTGGATCGTCACTTCGGATGGTGGGATTTGGTTGATGCAAGAGACGCTGGCCCCAGGGGCGATGCCGAGGCAACGGGCCGATGTCGAGTTACCACAGCATGAAGGGGGGCAGCACGGACTGGGGCAGCAGCTCAAGGAGCCCAGGCCACCAGTAGGGTAACTGCTGCAAGGGGGACAGCAGGGACTGGGGCAGCAAGGCTGGGGGCAGGATGGGACAGCGCAGGATGGAGGACAGCAGCAAGACATCTTGGGAAGATAGAGGTGAGTCTGGAATTCAACAATGAACAATGGGAAATGTCAATGTGAAAGGCTGAGGAACAAACCAGTTAAAGTATAACCCGTCATAAGACTTGAGCTAATAATGGCTAACCTAAACACTTAAATTGAAATAAGAGCTTTTTTTCAGATTGAAAATGACGCAAGTGGGAAAATTTTTTGGGGAGAGTTATTTCTATTTTAATGTAACAAATATAGATTCAAATCCAGTAGTGACTTAGAAGCTAAGAATCAGGTATTGCAAACCTATGAAACGCAAAACTCCTTACATTGCATATCTGGAACAAATTAAGTCAGTTCTCATTCTCCAATAGAGAATAAAGTGAAGTATATGCTACTGGACACAAAATTCACATTTGAGGAGGCCTCAGATTATTATATGAGCCTCTTGTGGCGCAGAGTGGTAAGGCAGCTGTCTGAAAGCTTTGCCCATAAGGCTGGGAGTTCGATCCCAGTAGCCGGCTCAAGGTCGACTCAGCCTTCCATCCTTCCGAGGTCGGTAAAATGAGTACCCAGCTTGCTGGGGGGTAAATGGTAATGACTGGGGAAGGCACTGGCAAACCACCCCGTATTGAGTCTGCCATGAAAACGCTGGAGGGCGTCACCCCAAGGGTCAGACATGACTCGGTGCTTGCACAGGGGATACCTTTACCTTTACAGATTATTATGTCAACTTCCATACCATTAATGCTAGTCTTTCTGGGCATGAAAAGGTCATGGACACCATGAGGTCTATTTCAGATAGCAAAGCCTGGTCAAACAACACTGGAAGCTCTTGAGAGCTAAACGTTAGTGAATTACAGAGGTTATCCAAACTGGAGTGCCAGAATGCAATTATACAAAAAGCAACAGTTAAGGAAAATAATTAAATCTTAGATAGGTTGGCAAATTCCTAGCATAGAACTTCTTGGAGATATTGTGGTAGACCATGGAGAAGGAAGAGTTAGAAGAGTGGAAAGACATGAGTGGAGTGCAAGGCCATCAAGTCCACACTCCAATCTGGGAACAATGACAAATACTGCCTGTAAATCCATAATGATACAGTTTCTAGAGAACCAGTATACCAAAATTCTAAATACATTTTTGGCATTAACACCTGTCTATTCCCGAAAGAGCCACATGCACTTCCTCCTTTTAAATCTGGCCCTTCGAATCTCTCCAGGTGCCTTCAATTTCTTCCGTTCCTTTTGAGGCAAACATTGATGAAAGAAGATATGCCACTCATGGCATGAAAATGTTTTCCAAAGGAAGAACATTTGCAGCATCCTTCAAAACATTCTGTCATGTTTTTTACTGTATACATCATATACATTGAGAAGTTAGAATGGACTTACCAAGAGCAGGAGAAGAAGAGAAGCAAGCAAGAGATGCTAAGCAGAGTTGTGGAGATGGTGGCAGGTGGTGAGAGCTTTTATACCATCTATGGGAAGCATTAAATGTATGATGCATTTCTAAGGGTTTAGTCTATTGAATATTTCAACGCTCCCTATGGCATGTTTAAGGTGTTTAACCTCATATTACAGTGAGACCATATTTTACCCTGCAGTCTTCCCTCATTTTTCAGTATCATAGGACATGGCCATAAGTACTATGCAAGTTTACTTGAGTCAGATCAGGAATGAACCTGCGGCCTACCCTGGCTGACTACGGTGGAAGCAAACTACCAGCTTTGCTTGGTAAGCACACATTTTAATGTTACAATATTATTTGGCCTGCCTCTGGGGTCCATTGTCCCCAAGTTGCATCAAAGATGCCTGCATAAACCCTTCTGGATTCCACAGGGCTTCGGCATAACCATGTGCTTGGCCGATGTCCGATTTTGGAGATGCTGTTGTCATGCTTATGCTGGTGCCCCAGTCCTGGCCTGTCTTCGTGGGGTGGTCTAGCCCCTACGTCCGAGATACAGGTCGACAAACCCCTCCAGACTGTTGGGGGTGAGGGGTTATTCCATTCCAGACTGGAGTCTGAGTCTTCCGAGTTGTTTGCACTGACTCCCCCCTTGCGGTCTACTCTATCAGGAACGTCCAGGGTCAATAAAGCACAAGAATCCTTTTTGTAAGCTATCTATTGTGTCGTATTTCTCCTCCATATACAGCCTGCCACCTCACTTCCCATCATCAGCTCCATCCTCCCATTCCCCTGTGTGTCTTTTATGTGCTCCCCCCTCCTCCTCTTCCTGGCTCTTGCAGCATCTGAGGTGTCAAAAACCCCACCCTCCACTCTCAGTTCCGTCCGAAATGATGTGCCTCAGCCCCGCCCCCATTGTTAGCTCAGCTGCAAGCAGGCCCATCCTGCCACTTGGCCTCGACCTGCCCTGCTTCCCACCTGGGCATCCAGCCCTGATCCGGCCTCTTCTGCTAGCCTGCGGTTCTGGTTCTGGCTGGGCAGCCCGCACATCCCTGAGCTTCGAGCAGTCCCTCACTGCTGCGGTCCCCCCAGCCTTCCTTGCTAGTACAGGTTTAGCGTCTCCAGGTAGGGGGGGCAGCGGGTCATCCGCAGTCAGCAACACAGTCTGGTCATCAGGCTCAGGTGAGTCCGGGTTCCCGCCCCCGGAGACAGGTGGACCTGGGTAGCCGTTTATTTATTTAGGGATTCATATACCGCCCCTCTCAGACATGGTAGTTTGCAATCTAAAAACTCAGTAAAGGCAGTAAATAACCAAAAATGATTTAAAAAAAAATTAAGCCACAATTAATCCCTGTTGCACCGGTCAAGATCAATAATAATTACCAGCCAGTCAGATATTGGATTCAGGGTGAGTGGAAGGAAAAAGGAGAGCACAACCCATGGGAGGGAAACCCAAGATTTAGGTGTTATTGGCCAACTGGTCACAACCGTAGGCCTGGTGAATGAGCACCCTCTTGCAGGCCCTGTTGAACTCAAGCGGTGCCAATGTTTATATACATTGACCGAAGAATCATTTTTCTTTCAAGGGGTCTGATGCCCATGGACTGCTGTGCTGAGATTGTGCTGTGCTGATATTGGGAGATTCCTGCTTGAGATATACGGAGGTCCAAGATGTTAACTAATGCCTGATTAGGTTGGTGGTGGTCTCATCCATCCTATTCATGAGATAGTACAGCTCCAAGCTAGATGTGAGAAACATCAGTCAGCAATAGGAAATGTCAGTGGGTTCTGGGTTCTCGAAGGACACACCATGTGATAAAGAAGAATAAGAAGAGTTGGTTCTTATATGCCACTTTCCTCTACCTGAAGGAGGCCCAAAGGGGCTTACAGTCGTCTTCCCTTCCCTCTCCCCACAACAGACACCCTGTGGGGTGGGTGAGGCTGAGAGAGCCCTGATATCGCTGCTTGGTCAGAACAGTTTTATCAGTGCCGCACTCCTAACCACTATACCAAACTGCTCAATGACACTTTGTTTATCTGTATTCCATCAAGGCCCTTTCCACAAGCTGTCCATCTGCTGGCTATTGTGGCAAAATGAGGTATACAATTACTATATTAGCCTGCCAGTTCCAATAACTCCTTGAGATAATGCTTTGTTGCTGGTGTGAGGTTTTGTCTCAACAATTTTTGAACCATTTTTAAATTGGACTGATTCTATCATGAATCCTTGGTGTTTTCAGGAACTAAAACTGATATGGCTAGGTTTGGGGAATAAGCCATCAATTATGTTGCTTTCAAAGTCTATAGGACCCTGGATATGTGTTGGAGATGGGACACTGACTAGATACTGCGGTCACCTGTCCTTGCTATGATGTTTTCATGGTCAGTGTTACCTTTATTGTGTTTGTGGTGCATTTATACTTTTTAGTCTGGTCTCATGGACTTGGTGTCATTGTTTAGGTGTTTAGGTGTACTAGACCAGAGACCAAGGGCAGCTGGGAAATTAATTGACCCTTGTTATTCGAATTTTTCAACCTCAGGGAGGCCTGCAGTAAATTCATTCCTAGAGTCTTCTTTGCTATCTCCTGACCTTTGGTGGAATGGGCTCTGTTCAGTGCATATCTTGGGCTATCTGCATAATCAGTTTACTTTGGCAGGCTTGGGTTGTGGGAACACTGAATCATAGCACCTGGGTTTTTGACACCAAAAGATGCCTAAGAGGTGAGCTTTGGGGAAGCAATATGGGTAGTTTGGCTTGTGCTTACTTCAGTTTCAAGAAACAAATCTGTTACCTGTTTTGGTAACTATTCATTAAAGTGATTTCTTCAACCAAGAGTCTGTTTAATGGGGAAAATAGAAGGGAACATGCCGAACACCCACTCCAGGCTGCCCAAGATTGCTGAGGAGATCAGAGCTAAAACAGTTCTGCAAGGCATGCAAAAGGGAGCTCTTCCACCCAGCATCTGGTTGAGACCAAACAAAATGAACAACATCTGCAGGGCCCTTGCAGCCTCCTTGCCAGAAATCCATTCATGTGTTCTGCCCCTGGACCTGTTGTGGTTATCTATCTTGTGGGGAGAGGGATGGGAAGGCGACTGTAAGCCGCTTTGAGCCTCCTTCGGGTCGGGAAAAGCGGCATATAAGAACCAACTCTTCTTCTTCTTCTTCTTCTTCTTCTTCTTCTTCTTCTTCTTCTTCTTCTTCTTCTTCTTCTTCTTCTTCTTCTTCTATGTGTCATGGAAAAACTAACTTCCTTGTATTGTTTTCTATGTTCCTCCAGGGCAGTAACTCAAAGGGTACTAAAACACATCAAATTCACAAGAAGTCATAGTCCCATTGTATACGGCACTGGTCAGACCACACCTGGAGTACTGTGTGCAGTTCAGGAGGCCTCACTTCAAGAAGGACGTAGATAAAATTGAAAGGGTACAGAGGGGAGCGACGAGGATGATCTGGGGCCCAGGCACCAAGCCCTATGAAAATAGGTTGAGGGACTTGGGAATGTTCAGCCTGGAGAAAAGGAGGTTGAGAGGGGACATGATAGCCCTCCTTAAGCATTTGAAAGGTTGTCACTTGGAGGAGGGCAGGATGCTGTTTCCGTTGGCTGCAGAGGAGAGGACACGCAGTAATGGGTTTAAACTACAAGTACAACGATATAGGCTAGATATCAGGACAAGATTTTCACAGTCAGAGTAGTTCAGCAGTGGAGTAGGCTGCCTAAGGAGGCGATGAGTTCCCCCTCACTGGCAGTCTTCAAGCAAAGGTTGGATGCACACTTTTCTTGGATGCCTTAGGATGCTTAGGGCTGATCCTGCATTGAGCAGGGGGTTGGGCTAGATGGCCTGTATAGCCCCTTCCAACTCTATGATTCTATGATTCTATGAAAACTGATATTTGACCCAGGCCGAGGAGTTTGGTGGCATCAGACCCCTTGAAAAGAGAATTATCTGTTGACAATGTATGTAAACTTTGACCCCAGCTGAGTAACTATATTTCCAACAAAGGATGTCAACTCATCAAACAAATAGGACATGTAATCCGCAATGGACTACAGATTAATATATCATCAATTTAGGCAAATCCTGACCCCAGTCTAGCCTACTAAAGCCTAGATTATCAAAGGCAGGAAGGTGGAAGTAGCCCCATACAGCCCAAAGGTCTTGATGCTGCCATTCTCAACCAGGGTTACTCCAGTTGGAGGGAGACATATATGTCCAGTCTGCAGTGACCTATTTAATTCACTCAAAAGAAAACGAATGGGAGGCGAGAACTGAATTTGCTTCATTTCCCCATTAACTCCTTCTAATTTTTCCCTCTCAGAATTTCTTCTCATAGAACAAGAAGAAGAGTTGGTTCTTAGATGCCACTTTTCCCTACCCAAAGGAGGCTCAAAGCGGCTTACAGTCACCTTCCCATTCCTCTCCCCACAACAGACACCCTGTGTGGTGGGTGAGTCTGAGAGAGCCTTAATATTCCTGCTCGGTCAGAACAGTTTTATCAGTGCCGTGGCGAGCCCAAGGTCACCCAGCTGGCTGCATGTGGGGGAGTGCAGAATTGAACCCAGATTAGAAGTCCGCACTCCTAACCACTACACCAAACTAACCACTACACCATTAACTAAAAATGGCTGGAACAAGGCAGTTGCAGGTTAAGGGATTCAGATAGTCATTCAAGTGATGACTGTGCCTACCCTCCAAAACAGCCATTTTCTCCAGGAACTGATCTCTATAGTCTGAAAATGGGCTGTAATTCCAGGAGATCCCCAGATCCCACTTGGAGGCTGGCATTCCTAGCTTAGAGCTACTATGCCAAGATACAGTCCAAGGATTGTGCACAGCCTGCACAAAGATTACTTTCTTCCTGGGTTTCCCTTGCCATGGCAGCCATTCCCTATCCTGAGAAATAAAATCTTAGGTTTTACTAGGATTGTCATGTTCCTGGTGGTGTCTGGAGCTCTCCAAAAGTCACAAGTGATCTCCACATCACACAGATCATTTCCCCTGAGAACTGTTTCTTTGCATGTCAGATTTTATGAAAGCTGAGATGAATGCTTCCCTGTTTTGCTCAGGCAAGGCATTGCACACATGAAAAATGAAACTAACTTCTTATTTAACAACCATTTTATATTTTTAGTGATGCCAGGCACACTGTAAACATGGTCAGCTGACATCATTTCCATTACTTGAAGCATGAAGTAAACTTTAGGTGTTGCTTCATGTTTAAAAGTTTGAAAATGGCTGGCTTCATATTTTGCAAAAGTCATTTTCTCTTTGTCATCGAGATGCATCAGGCCCTGCCTACAGCCCTGTGTGAGGTCTAGAGGCAAGAGGAAGAATGTTGTATCATAGAATCATAGAATCATAGAAGAGTTGGAAGGGACCTTATGGGTCATCTAGTCCAACCCCCTGCACTGTGCAGGACACTCACATCCCAATCACTCATCTACTGTATCCTGCCACCCCTTTGACTTCACAGAATCAGCCTCTCCATCAGACGGCTATCTAGCCTCTGTTTAAAAATTTCCAAAGATGGAGAACCCACCACCTCCTGAGGAGGCCTATTCCATTGAGAAACCGCTCTGTCAGGAACATTTTTCGGAGGTTTAGATGGAATTTCTTTTGAATTAATTTCATCCCATTCATTCTGGTCAGCCCTTCTGGGGCAAGAGAGAACAATTTGCTCCATCCTCTATATCAGTGGTCCCCAACCTTTTTATCACCGGGGACCACTCAACGCCGAGGATCACTCACCGGGGACCACTCAACGCCTTTTACTGAGGCCCGGTGGGGGGGGGGGTAGTTTACTCCTCTACTCTCAACCACTGCCCTAGAGCTCTCTGATCGCTATGGTCATGTTTAAACATCCTTTCAAAATAAGATACAGACACTCCACAACAATGAACATAAGGAACCTTTTATTTTCATGGAAATTTTAACTCATGACAATGACAAATCAATGGGAACCCTGAGCTTGTTTCTCTGCAACGAGATAGTCCCATCTGGGAGTGATGGGAGACAAGGACACCCAAAGTGTGTTGTAAAGGGCTGGGGGGGATGAAGTAAAGGGCCGGGGGGGGGAGAAGGCATCCTTCGGGGCCCACCTCCAATTAGTCGAAGGACCACATGTGGTCCGCGGCCCACAGGTTGGGGATCGCTACTCTATATGGCACCCTTTTAAATACTTGAAGATAATTATCAGATCCCCTCTCAGTCATCTCCTCTCTAGGCTAAACAAGCTCCTCGAACCTTTCTTCATAGGTCTTGGTCTCCAAACTCCTCACCATCTTTGTCTTTCTCTTCTGGACACATTCCAGTTTGTCAACATCCCTCTTCACCTGGGGTGCCCAAAACTGAACACAGGACTCCAAGTGAGGCTGAACCAGAGCAGAGTACAGAATACTCCCACACTGTTTCCCTCACATGCGAACTCACCTATAAAATTTGTCTATAACTTATTACCAATCAGTTGCATCATGCAACATCACCTCACAGACTGGTCCTTGGGCAAGCCTGGGAATTTCACACCCTTTATCTGTCCGAACTTGGCCTCTGCCTTGTGTGTTGTAATAGGTTCACATCCAGTGTCACTTTGCAGGCCCAATGTGGTCAACCCCATCCCTTCTCTTTCTTGGATTTGCCCTTCTCCAGGACAGTGAGGCAGAATCAGAGCAGAGTAAAGCGGTACCATCACCTCCCATGATCTGGACACTATACTCCGTTTGATACAGCCCAAAATCCCATTGGCCTTTTTAGCCACTGAGTCACACTGCTGTCTCATGTTCAATACATGGCCTACTAAGACTCCTAGATCCTTTTCGCACATGTCAATTTGTTTCATCAGGTAGTCTGCCCAGGGCCCACCGTAGGCATTAAATTTGGTCCTGAAGTTAACCTCCTGAATACTATTTGGCTGTGGCAATCACTTTGTGATAGTTCTGATCCCCATCTGCAACATTGCTTTGTATTTTTGCTGAACTGCAGACCATTGTTTATATGGGATAGGATGCCATGAGACTCACACCAACTCTTCTGGTGGGGTAATTGTTTTTTTTTTATATATAAGATTTTTATTTTTATTTTCCAGGATTAAAGATAATGAAATACATGCTATCTACATTGTTAGTACAGAAAAAAGAAAGGTTATGCTCTTCATTTAATACATTTAGTTCCCCGTTTCAATCCCCTTTTGTATTATTTTCTTAAATAGTTCAGGTAAGGGCCCCATTGTTCTTGAAAGGCCTCTTCTGTTCTTCCGTTGACTATCAGTGTCAGTTTAGCCATCTTGGCTAAACTATCAGTGTCAGTTTAGCCATCTTGGCAAAGTCATTCAGCCAGTCTTCTATCGGGGGTAGTTCTTGCGTTTTCCATTTCTTGGCCAATTCTAGTCTTGCTGCCGTCGGCCAAATATATAAATTGTTATTAAGGTATGAGACAGAAATGGAACGGGTTAAGCCATGTATGATCAAATGGTTGCAAAATATTGAGACTAATGTGACAATGGAACAATGGGAGCTAGTATGGTCTAGAATACCAAAGTATACTAATAGTCAAATACTTAAAGAAAATTGGCATAAAATGTTTTACAGGTGGTATGTGACACCAAAAGTGATCGCCAAAATTGCCAAAAATTGTAATAACAAATGTTGGAAATGTGATGATAAAATACGCTCTTTTTTCATATGTGGTTGAGATGTGAAAACGTTTATAAGTTCTGGGCAAAAATACATACTATTATGCAGAAAATGTGGGGTCTTAGATTTCCTATGAAATCTGAAGCTATGTTATTAAGTGTTCCTCCGCAGTGCCTCCCAACCCACACACAAAGTTTATTCTTCTGGTGGGGTAATTGTTGTGATGTACGGCCAAGGATCTCTTCCTACTCTTATTTAAAAACACCTACATTTTCTTCTCCCCCTAACATTTCTTGCTTCTGGTTTATTATCAGTGAGCCATCTTGTTGTGGAACACTGGAGTGTTGATTCCGATTACTCAAGGGCAAATCACCTCCTGGCAAAATTGGTTAATGTTTGATTTACAGTCTGCCACTCCCACAAAGGGGCTCATGGCAGGTATATGTATAGATAAAATCATATTTCTTATATGCCTTGTGTATTTTTACCGTAGTCTGTTTGCTTTCACACACTTCCACTGTGGACCCATGGGGTTAAGGACCGGACTCCTTGTTGGAATGCAACTCTGTTGTATGTGCAACTGATATTTAAACAGCAGGAATTCCCTTGGAAAGGATCCTAATTTTGGAGCTGGAGTCAAGAAAAATAGATTTGGGAAGGTGAGTGCTGTGCATCATGGGAGGTATCAGGTTGTTAGATGGTTAGATAATAAACCCTGGACTATGAGACATGTACTTTTCCCACAGGAAAAAAAATACCCTAACTTTTTGCCAAAGCAATTGATGTAAGACACCTGATGGGCTGTAGATTTTTTGGTGATATATTTAAAAGGTAAAGGTATCTCCTGTACAAGCATTGAGTCATGTCTGACCCTTGGGGTGACGCCCTCTAGCGTTTTCATGGCAGATTCAATACGGGGTGGTTTGGCAGTGCCTTCCCCAGTCATTACCGTTTACCCCCCAGCAAGCTGGGTACTCATTTTACCAACTTCGGAAGGATCGAAGGCTGAGCCGACCTTGAGCCAGCTGCTGGAATCGAACTCCCAGCCTCATGGGCAAAGCTTCAGACAGCATGTCGGCTGCCTTATCACCTTGCACCATAAGAGGCTCTATTAAAGGTAAAGGTATCCCCTGTGCAAGCACCAGGTCCTGTCTGACCCTTGGAGTGACGCCCTCCAGCGTTTTCATGGCAGACTCAATACGGGGTGGTTTGCCAGTGCCTTCCCCAATCATTACCGTTTACCCCCCA
>BDOT02000001.1:183099958-183111512 GCA_003118565.2 Paroedura picta
TTACTGAGCAAACAGTGGCTTTTCCACTGGCCATTAAGCTGAGATGACTTAAAGGTTACACGGCAAAAGTTAAACAAAGGTTCTTTTGGAGGCAGGAACTCTTTTGTAAGCCCCTGAAAAACTTGAGAGGGCCAAAAAGATGTTCATAGCCTTCTGGTCTCAAGATCAACCTACGTTTAGGGCAATGAAACTTAGAGAAAAAGCAAAGATTTCAAGATGAGAGTAGAGAGAGGACAAAGTATTTGTGCTAATGGACTTTTGAGATCTTACTGAACACCAACAGATCCTAATTTAAGCAAGGAAGTGTCATTCTATCTGACACCCAAGTCCATGAAGTCATCGACCGTCAATCATGTTCCATATTTTCCAGGTAGCCCGTCCTCGTGAAGCCTGGCTCAACAGGGACACATGCACCCACAGGGGGGGCAGCCACCACAGGCCGTGTACCCCCCAACCCGCATGGGTTCGCAGGAGGCAGCCAGAATGGCCCCTGGGACCACCATGATGCAAGGAGGGGGCTTGATCGTCACTTCCGAGGGTGGGATCTGGGTGACGCAGCCGACACTGGCCCCACGGGCGATGCCAAGGCAACGGGCTGGTGTGGGGCCCCCACAGCAACCAGGCTGGGGGCAGGAGGGGACAGCACAGGATGGAGCACAGCAGCAGGACATCTTGGAGAGGTAGAGTCTGGAATGACATTACATGTTTAGCAACCTTTGGCCACAGCCTGTTGCAGTGTCAATTAGTGAAGATCATAGAATCATAGAGTTGGAAGGGGCCATAGAGGCCATCTAGTCCAACCCCCTACTCAATGCAGGATCAGCCCTAAGCATCCTAAAGATGGTTGAACAAAACTAGCAGCTCTTGGGAAAGAGTGGTTAGCGGAGGGCCCTGAACCCCAGGGAGTCTGATATGCAAAGCAAGACTCCCTGCCAACAGGCTCCACCCCATGCCCCAAACCGCAGCTGTGACAAAACTTTTAATTTTTAAACGCGGTTGCCAAACCACAAGCCAACTGTGCAACCTGCACAAGTGTTCCAGATACAAGGGCAGGTGGGAGAGAAGCTGTTAGAGCCAGCTGGGTGTAGTGCAGAGAGCTGGCTAGACGTAGTGTTAAAAGTAGCAATAGCCAAGATGGGTTAAGCAAGACTAACAGCTCTTGGACGATCAGGCATGATTCTTGGACATTGACAGGCCACACCTGTAGGCCGAAAGCACTAATTTGTGCTAAGAAGGGAATGCATGGGACTTCCACCATTCCTCATATTCATGCAGGCAGCCTACCAAATTTCCCAATGCATTTCTACATCAATGTCTGTCTATTTCCTAGAAAGCCAAGTGCACTGGCTCCTCTTATCCCTGTTCCTCAAAATCTCTCCAATTCCCTTCCTTCAAGGGTGCAAAACACCACTGATGGCATCAAAACCTTTTCCAAATTGGTATATTTGCAACTGGCTTTCTGTCTTGCTTTCTTACTGTATATATCCTGCAACAAGAAGGAACTCGAATGGACTTACCAAGCGTTGTTGAAGCAAGCAAGAGAAGTTGAGCAGAGGTGTGGAGGTAGATGCAGGTGGCTAGAGCTTTTATACCCCCTTTTCGGGAGCTTTGAGTGCCTGACTCATTTCTGAGTGTTGTGTTTGTCAAGTATGCATGCACTCCTAACGCACGGCTAATGTGTTTAACATCCTATTGCTTGGGAACATGTTTCACCCTTCTTCACTCATCATCCAATAGAACAAAACTTGGTCAGATCTATTCAATTTGACGTGAGTCAGACTAGGAATGATCACTTCACCTTGGGACGCTTCACTATTTACATAGACACTTCTACCGTTTCTCAGATATTTTAGGACTTCAACCTTACTCCAGTGTCCTCTCGACCTCGTCAGGCAGTCAGAATTGTTTGTCATCCTCTTGGTCACCAGTTCTAATCCATTTTCCTCCAGAAGAGCAAAAGCTCTTTCATTGCTTAAAGATAGAATCATAGAGTTGGAAGGGGCCTCCAGGGTCATCTAGTCCAACCCCTTGCACTAGGCAGATGAGGCATCCTGAATCAGGGTGAGGTGACTATTACTATTACTATTACTATTACTACTATTATTTCCTGCCTTTCTCTGCAAGCCATCTCATGGTGCGTTACACCATAAAACCCCACATAAAGCACAATATAATATCCCCATTAAAATATATATCCCATTGGCAAAACAATCTTCCACCCCCATAGCCATTACAGGCTGCCTCTCTGTGCACCATAGGGGACTACGCATGCTGGCGGTCCACCAGCGGGGATGATCTGGCCCAGTGGTGATCTCTTCTAGGGGGCTCATCTGGTCCTAGCCTCAACCGTAGATTTGGCAGAAGAGCTCCTGAGGAACGCCGAATGTTCCAGGAGGAGACTTGGGCCCTGTCCAAACACACCCAGTTTCATAAGCCCTGAAAAATGGAGCTCTTCCACAGAGCATTCGGTTGAGGCCAGGCCATCCGAACATCAAGGACCCCCCTTCCCCCTTAAGATGCTCTCCCTCAAAACATGTGGACTTAGCATAGGTTATGGTGAGGAGATGTGGGAGAATGACATGAAGAAGCCCAGAAACAAGGGACACAGATACAGTTTTAAATGGGTGAATTGATTTGTTTTAATTCTATCATTTTCTGTTGTACCCCACCCTGAGATGGCTGGGCTGAGAGGGGCGCTCTTATAAATCCAAGTATGAAAGTCAATCAATCCATCAGTAAAATATATAGATATAAGGAACCTATCTCAGCCTTGAAACTCAGCCAGAGGCCTACTTTAAAATGAAAGAATTTTTTAATTGAAAAAGAAAATTAAATCCCTGACACACTTTCATGCTGTTTAAACTAAATAGGCCCAGAGGATGAAAGGATACAGTCACCTTCCCTTTCCAAAACAATGAGCTTGAATTGATTAATGGTGTGTTTTTGTTCCTTCCACAGTCTGTACAAGCTAAGGAGATCTTAGATAAAATCTCACCATTCAACACATCTCAGACAAGAGGGTCCCAGTGAAATGTGTTCTAACCACCCCTTGAAAGGAAAATGCTCCTTTGGTCATTCTGTGTACACCTTGGGGGTTTTATGGGTAATGAGAACCTCTCAAAGACTTTGACCCAGGACCTGAGTGAATATTAATGTAGCAAGAAGGGACTGGCCATGCAGAATTTCCATTCATCTTGAGAGCTGAAGAGGGCAATGGACAGAAGAGATGGGCCAAAAAAATAATAACACAATATTAAAATTTGTGCCTTCCAGGCAAAGCCAGAGATTTCCTTAAATCATAGCCAGCCAGGAGACGCCGCAGGTTCATTCCTGTTCTGACTTAAGTCAGCTTGGATGGGACTTCTGACCAAGTCTGGTCATACTGAATAACAAGGAAAGTTTAAAGGTAAAGGTATCCCCAGTGCAAGCACCGGGTCATGTCTGACCCTAGGGGTGATGCCCTCCAGCGTTTTCATGGGAGACTCAATACGGGGTGGTTTGCCAGTGCCTTCCCCAGTCATTACTGTTTACCCCCCAGCAAGCTGGGTACTGATTTGACCGACCTCGGGAGGATGGAAGGCTGAGTCAACCTTGAGCCGGCTGCTGGGATTGAACTCCCAACCTCATGGGCAGGCAGCTTCAGACAGCATTTCTGCCGCTTACCACTCTACCTTCAACTGAAATATGACATCACACACCTTCAAAATTGCCTTAGGAGCACCTGTTCACCTCACCAATGAAACATTCAGAAATGAGTCAGGCATTGAACGCTCCCAAAAGGTGGTATAAAAGCTCTTGCCACCTGGAACCAACTCCACATACCTGCTCAGCCTCACTTGCTTGCTTCTCTTCTCCTCTTGCTCTTGGTAAGTCACTTCTAACTACTTCGTCTTGTTTGGGACAGTGGTCCCCAAATTTTTTATCACCAGGGACCGGTCAACACTTGACAAATTTACTGAGGCCCAGGGGGGGGGAGTCTTTTGCTGAGGGGCACTGGTGCTGCCTGAGCCCCTGCTCCACTTGCTTTCTCACTGGCGCCCCTAACTTCCCACCGCCCACTGGGGGGAGCTGCCAGCAGCAGTTGCGCAGTGCCACGCTGAGGGGGAGCCCCAGCCATGGCGGCCACTGGAGAGCACCAAAGGTGAGCCGGTGGCAGAGTGGCAGAGCAGCCCCCGCGGCAGCAGCCGGGGAGGAAGACAAGGAGGAGCCGTGGCCCGGGACCGACTGATCCACGGACCGGTGCCGATCACCGGACAGGGGGTTGGGGACAGCTGGTTTAGGATACACATGGTAAAAAAGCAAGACCGAAAATCCAGAAGCAAGTTGCAAACGTTCCTCATTTGGAAAAGGTTTTGATGCAATCAGTTGTTTCACCCTGGAAGAAAGTAAAATGAACCAACTCATCTTCTTCTTCAGGAATATCAGGGCTCTCTCAGCCTCTCCCACCTCACAGGGTATCTGTTGTGGGGAGAGGAAAGGGAAGGCAAATGTAAGCCCCTTTAAGATTCTTTTGGGTAGAGAAAAGCAGCATGTAAGAATCAATTGTTAGTTATCTTAGCTCAAGCCATCATCTCCTTCTCTGTCTTGATTACCCAAGATCTTACTGGGTTAAATTGGGTTAACTCCCTGGGAGACTGGTGATACTCGGAACCTTGCTCGGTTTGTTCTTCAGCATTCACCATGACATTTCCCATCTTTACATAATTTCATTCCAGACTCTCCCCTCCTCCTCTCCAAGATGTCCTGCTGCTGTGCTCCGTCCTGCGCCGTCCCGTCCTGCCCCCAGCCCTGCTGCCCCAGTCCCTGCTGCCCCCCTTCCTGCTGTGGGGGCCCCACACCAGCCCGTTGCCTTGGCATCGCCCGTGGGGCCAGTGTTGGCTGCGTCACCCAGATCCCACCCTCGGAAGTGACGATCAAGCCCCCTCCTTGCATCATGGTGGTCCCAGGGGCCATTCTGGCTGCCTCCTGTGAGCCCATGCGGGTGGGAGGGTACACGGCCTGTGCCGGCTGCCCCCCTTGTGGGTGCATGTGTCCCTGTTGAGCCAGGCTTCACACGGATGGGAATGAAATGGCTACCTGGAAAGTACGGAACGGATTGATGGCTGATGACTTCACGGACTTGGGTGTCAGAAAGAATGGCACTTCCTAGTCTAATACAAAACCATTTGGTGCTGAACGAAGATTTACAAGCCTATGGTGATAAACATTTGATGTTTATTTTGCATTCTTCCTACTCTCGCCTTGATTCCCCCCCTCTCAAGCCTCATTTCAAAATCTTATAGTGATTTTGAGACCGGAAGGCTATGAACATCTTCACTCTGTAGGTCTCCAAATCCTTCTGGGCCCTGGCAAGGCCTTCCTGCCTCAACAGTAATCTCTGTTTAGCTCTGTATTCATTTACTTGATAGACTTTGAGTTACCCCAGCAAAATGAGCAAATGTTTAAAAAAACAAAACAAAAACCCTTTTTGTTGTGTTATGAAGGATGTTTGTCACCCCTAAAACTCTTTAATTGGAAATGCTATCACACCCTCTTTCTTTTTGCAATAAAGCTTCTGCATGTATCAA
This sequence comes from Paroedura picta, assembly GCA_003118565.2. NCBI lineage: Eukaryota > Metazoa > Chordata > Lepidosauria > Squamata > Gekkonidae > Paroedura > Paroedura picta. Next base: position 183,105,526 of record BDOT02000001.1, read on the forward strand.
AATCTCTCTTGTGGATTCTGTGGATTATTTCCAATAATTGGAAAAGTGGCACTGACCCAGGTTCAGTAATGGACCTCTTGTCCCCAACCTAAAAAACATGAAGTACAGGAGAGCAACCAGCAGGTCAGAAGCTAAAGAAATGTATGGAGCCAAAGAAGGGCTATGTCCACCTCCCATGTCCCACTTTTGCACCTGCCTCCCTCTCACTTCTCCTGGAGATGTTTTTGTTATTCAGCAAACTGCATGGAGCAATAAATAGGCGTTCAATCATGCAGGCAAAGCCAAAAATAATTTCCCCCAAAAGTTGTCACACAAAACATGCCCCCCCCCCAAAAAAAACCCAAGAACAATATTATTATTTTTAAGATTCCAGGTTTGTGATTCCATAAGGGGTGGAATTATAAAAAGAATTATGCCTCTTTGATTAAATGCATTGACCCATGAGGTCCCTTCCAACTCTATTATTCTATGATTCTATGATTCAATGATTTCAGTGGAGTTTTCCTTTAAAAAAAATTAGTGGGCATTGCAGGCCCTTTAAAAATCTGCAAAAGGTGATTGGCTGTCTGGCTTGATTGACATATGGAAGAGAGTCATGTGTAAAGTGCGTTGCTCTCTCCCACCATTTCAAGCAGCACTTGAAGAGTGTAAGAAGCGCAAGAAGGTGGCAGATGAAAGAGAGAGAGCCAGAAGGTGAAGAATGGTTGGGAACTAGCACTATGCTATTTTGCTGGCATAACGCTATTTTTTTCAATGGCTGTAATGTGCGGAAATGCCCTATTTTTCCCGGAATATGGCAATATTATATTACTAATGATATCTGACCTCCTCATGAATCCACTTTAAATCCATCTGCTCTACTGACCATCACATTTATGATTCATTCATTCATCATCACCACCATCAATTAATCAATTAATTGATTTGATTTGATTATTGCCACTCCTGGACTAGACAGCTAATGGTGGCTTACAATGTGAAAACAGTAAAATACAATAAAACATTAATATATTAGTTCTACAATTACAATAACCCCCCAACATGTCAGCAGTGATAATTCCCCAAGAACTATACCCACCCCAATAGGCCCCCCTCCTGCCAGTCTCTATGTCTTGGTGAAGATGGAGTAGACATGTGGATGTCTAGTTGTCTCCCTAAGAGAAGAAACTCATGGTGCTCCTTGCTCTGTCTTCAAGCAAATCTCTTTTGTAGACCCTGTGAAATTGTGTGAACTTCAATAGGGCCCTCAGCTTGTCTGGGAGCTTATTCCACCAAGTGGAGGCCAGAGATCATCACTTTATTAGTATTTACAGGTCTCCTAGCATTGCGTTATGGAACATCAACGGGCCCTCTTAGCCCACATGATTAGATATTGTTAGGAGGGTTGGGTTAGTTTTCGCCATGTGTTTTTGCGTATTGATGGATGCGCTGTTATAATGGGGTTTTTATCTAGGTTTTATGATGGACTATTGTAACCCACCACGATCTGTCTTCAGGAGTGGCAGGGAATAAATAGAATCTGAATCCGAATCCGAATCCGAATCCGAATCCGAATCCGAATCCGAATCCGAAGACGAAGACGAAGACGAAGACGAAGACGAAGACGAAGACGAAGACGTATTCTGCAGGGGGTCAAAGGAGACAGATGGTCCTGCAGAAATTGATTAGCTCAATTTCTTAACCACATCTCCCAGGCCTGCCTACTTACAGCAGCTTAAAGTAAATAAAAACGATAAAATACAATAAAACTCCCAAACCTTCCCCCCCCTTTATGACGTTACAACATTATGACATTAAAAATATCCTTGTCCTTCCCTGTCCCATAAAAGGTATTGCAAACTGAGACTTCTAGTGGCATATTACCAAGGACAAAAATACAGACAGAAGAATGAGGCAAAAAATGGCCGTGATTTACAGTGGCTGACAGTTGATGGCACACATGGTGGGAGCTGCAGAGAAGGTGCATCTGGGACACAGGGGTAGAGTCCCGCATGCCTTTATAAGTCACACATGGAGGGGGCATTGCCATTCCACCACTACCTGGACAGCTCCCCACCCTACCTCTCTATGTTCAGGTCATTTACTGTTTTGGATGTTGTAAAAGTTGGTGTAGCTCCATCTAGTGTTTCTAAAGTCAAGATGTCATAGTCCCATTGTATACAGCACTGGTCAGACCACACCTGGAGTACTGTGTGCAGTTCTGGAGGCCTCACTTCAAGAAGGACATAGATAAAATTGAAAGGGTACAGAGGAGAGCGACGAGGATGATTTGGGGCCCAGGCACCAAGCCCTATGAAGATAGATTGAGGGACTTGGGAATGTTCAGCCTGGAGAAGTTGAGAGGGGACATGATAGCCCTCTTTACGTATTTGAAAGGTTGTCACTTGGAGGAGGACAGGATGCTGTTCCCGTTGGCTGCAGAGGAGAGGACACCCAGTAATGGGTTTAAACTTCAAGTACAACGATATAGGCTAGATATCAGGAAAAAATGTTTCACAGTCAGAGTAGTTCAGCAGTGGAATAGGCTGCCTAAGAAGGTGGTGAGCTCCCCCTCACTGGAAGTCTTCAAGCAAAGGTTGGATACACACTTTTCTTGGATGCTTTAGGATGCTTAGGGCTGATCCTGCGTTGAGCAGGGTGTTGGACTAGATGGCCTGTATGGCCCCTTCCAACTCTATGATTCTACGATTCTATGAAAGTATCTGGTTTCGAGCCCACCTTCTAAAATCTGTATTATCTGAGGCCACCACTCTCAGCTTTTGCCTAACTCTACATCAAGAGTGCATTTCGATGTGTGTCGGAAAAAAACTCCCCAAGTGGCCAATGACAGGCCCTGGGTGGGACTGACCACCACTATGCTACCCAACCATATTCCACACAATTGCATCACTATGGGAGTTTCTCAGAGCCTGCAGAATATTTCAGCAGGTTCCCAGTGGTAAAAAGTTGAGGAAGGCTGCATTACCTGTTACATTCTAAGGCAGGGGTAGTCAACCTGTGGTCCTCCAGATGTTCATGGACTACAATTCCCATGAGCCCCTGCCAGCAAACGCTGGCAGGGGCTCGTGGGAATTGTAGTCCATGAACATCTGGAGGACCACAGGTTGACTACCCCTGTTCTAAGGTATTTCTTCTCTAATAAGTTAATTCATTTCCCTTTCTTTTAAGTGCCTTAAAGGCTTGACTATTTCTAGATGGAGGTTGTAGCTTAGTTGTGATTTATTCACTATAGCAGTAGAATCATAGAATGATAGAGTTGCAAGGGACCTCCTGGGTCATCTAGTCCAACCCCCTGCACCATGCAGGACACTCACAAACCTATCGCTCACTCGCTGTAACTTGCCACCCCTTGAACTTTCACAGAATCAGCCTCTCCGTCAGATGGCTCTCCAGCCTCTGTTTAAAAATCTCCAAAGATAGAGAACCCACAACCTCCCGAGGAAGCCTGTTCCACTGAGAAACCGCTCTGTCAGGAACTTCTTCCAGATGTTTAGATGGAATTTCTTTTGAATTAATTTCATCGCATTGGTTCTGATACATCCCTCTCAGGCAAGAGAAAACAACTCTGCTCCATCCTCTACATGGAAGCCGTTTAAATACTTGAAGATGGTTATCAGATCCCCTCTTAGTCATCTCCTTTCCAGGCTAAACAGACCAAGCTCCCCCAACCTTTCCTCAGATATCCAATCCCCCAAACATCTTTGTTGGCCTCCTCTGGACACACTCCAGTTTTACATCCCTTTTCAACTACGGAACTCATGTCTGACCTCTCTCTGAACAAGTGGGGAGAATCACAGAATAGAATGCCATCTTTTTATTGAAATAATGGGTACTTATCGGGATTTATGTGATTTTATCGCAATTTTAAATTTTATTGTGAACCGCCGTGAGACGTTTTGGCGAACGGCGTTATATAAATCTAACTATAAATAAATAAACAAATAAATAAACAAAAAATAAACTGGGTGCCCAAACCCAGGACTCCAAGTGAGGCCGAACCAGAGCAGAGTAAAGCGGTACCATCACCTCCCATGATCTGGACATGATTCTCCTTTTGATAAAGCCCAAAATCCCCTTTGCCTTTTTAGCCACCAAAATCTATTTGCCTTTTAGCCTTTTCAGTAAAGCTGGTGGAAGTCTTAAGTGGACCTTGTAAAACAGTGGGACTTATCGTAATCTTGTAGATATTTAGCTTTAGCAGAAACTTCCTTTGATTTGGAGTAACGGTCATAAGATGTACCTCTGATGTTGTGCTAACAGTTCTTTTCCATTGTCAAAGCTGCTTAGGGAAACCATAGCCTATCTCCACAACTGTTGATTTATTTATTAGTCTTTGCTGGCTGGGAACAGGTCAAGCCTCTTACATCTGGCTATGGGAAGAGGGGTGTATGCAGTTTGTAGGATCTGCTTAAATGTACCTTAACACTGCCTAGATTGTGATGTGTCCCTGACATATTTACCTATTATATTATGCTTTGTAAGGGAGGGGCTTGGGCAGTATATAACCTCCTGTCTGCATCCATTCTGCATTTCTAATGAGGCTCTAATTGCATTAGTATAATAGAAGGTCATTGGGTCCCTGATGGAGGGGACAAAACATTAAGGCAGCATAGCCAACTTGCTAAAAGGTGGCCTGCAAAAGGTTCAGCTCAACCAGATTTTGTGGACTCTAAAATGACAGTGAGCCTTCAAAGCACTAGGAGATATTCTGTCCAGCCATTTGTTGTTACACAGTCCAGATCTGGGTAAACCATTTCTGTTACATACTGATGAATCTGGAATAGGTCTGGGAGGTATGATCATTCAGGACAATGAAGGTCAAGAGCATGCGAGGTGATGTTACTGCTCTATTCCCCTCAGTGGAACAGGCTTCCCTGGGAGGTGGTGAGTTCTCCCTCTTTGGATGTTTTTAAGCAGAGGCTAGATAGGCATTTGACAGAATTGCTGATTTTATTAACTTAGGCAGATTGTGAGTGAGTAGGCAGGAAGGGATGTGCCAGTGTTTGTCTCCTGTGGCCCTTCTTTGCATACCCAGGGAATTGCTGATCACCACTGTGGGATGGGAGGTGAATTTCCAATAGGAAAATAGCTGATGCCAGTCTAAGAATCAGACTTGGAGGAGGAAGTCCTCCAGTATTTAAATGTCCCAGTTTCACGCAATCTTCAGAAGCTGAGTGCTGGACATCATGGGTGATGACAGGCTGCTAAACTCTGACAGATAAAACGGGCATCTTCCCTACCCACAAAACTGTTTTTTGTCAAGGAACTTGATTTAACCCACCCTATGTGCTAGAGAATACATAATCATAGAATCATAGAGTTGGAAGGGGCCATACAGGCCATCTAGTCCAACCCCCCGCTCAACGTAGGATCAGCCCTAAGCATCCTAAAGCATCCAAGAAAAGTGTGTATTCAACCTTTGCTTGAAGACTGCCAGTGAGGGGGAGCTCACCACCTCCTTAGGCAGCCTATTCCACTGCTGAACTACTCTGACTGTGGGCCATTCTGCACTCGTTCAAAATTGCACAATGGTTGCAAATTGAAATCACTACTGATTTGCTGTTATGCACAACGTCGTTGACAATCTGCAACACTCCTGAAACCAATCCGCAAAAAGCGCTTCATTGTAGTGCTTTCAGGGAAATCCCAAAAAGTGGATTCGCTACACTCTTGCAACCAATCTGCAACACTAGCAGGAAAGTTCTGTGCATTACCATTGTTGGGGGTTCTGCAAAGTCCCTCCCCCTGGCTCTCTCCTCTGATCTTCCGGCGAAGCGATCGCCATTTTTTTTTTCTCGGAACGAGAGGAGATCAACGCACCGGCGAGCCTTCATTTACCCAGCGAGGCTTCCCTGGCTGTAGTCCCTCCCCAGAGCTGTTTAAAGTCACCACGCAACACACAGCCCCGTTTGCTGGTTTATTTTCCCTTTACTTTCCACTCTATTTTTGGCCGGAAAATCGCGCCCATGTGTGTGGGGGGGGGGGGT
>BDOT02000001.1:183114590-183127642 GCA_003118565.2 Paroedura picta
GGACTGGGGCAGCAGCTCAAGGAGCCCAGGCCACCAGTAGGGTAGCTGCTGCAAGGGGGGCAGCAGGGACTGGGGCAGCAAGGCTGGGGACAAGAGGGGACGGCACAGGATGGGGGACAGCAGCAGGACATCTTGGAAAGGTAGAGGTGAGTCTGGAATTGAACAATGAAAGAATGGGAAAGGTCAACGTGAAAGGCGGAGGAACAAAACAGTTAAATCAGAACGCTTCTCCCTGGGAGTAAATCCAATTCAACTTGGGGAAATGAGGCAGAGAGAGAGGTGAGGAGGGAGAGTATACTTTAATAAGGCTTGAGCCAATATACCTAACCTAGGTTTATTATGCATGGCAGAAGCTCAGCCAGGCGGCCACTGGTTACTTGCAGCAGGGCAGCATGCCCCACCACTTCCCATGTAGAATTGAAGAAAGCTTTCCCCCCAATGGACATTCCTCCCAATGATCCTCCAGGCCTTCCTGTCCTCTACCATTCCCCGGAGTCCATTTAAGTTTGCACCGACTGCTTCAGTGACTCCATCCAGCCATCTCATTCTCTGTTGTCTCCTTCTTCTTTTGCCCTTGATAACTCCCAGCATTAGGCTCTTCTCCAGGGAGTCCTTCCTTCTCATGAGATGGCCAAAGTATTTGAGTTTCATCTTCAGGATCTGGCCTTCTAAGGAGCAGTCAGGGCTGATCTCCTCCCCAGATTCTGGCATGCACACATGCCACATGGCCAGAAAGTTTCTTATGCACTTTACCAGATCAGGTTCGGGGTGGGGTTAGTTTCACAAAGGTGGCATTACATCAGAACACAATCCTATGTTTGTGGAAGTTTTAAAAAATCTCATTCTGCAGCAGAGATTAAATTGACAATTTCACCTTTGAGCACCTCAGAATATCCTCTCAGCTTTGGTCCTGAGACCGAGGGATTCTCTGGGACTATAGGTCATCTCCAGGCGATCGAGATCAGTTCTCCTGGACAAAATGGCTACTTTGGAGGTTCCATAGCATTATATTTCCTTCATGGTGGCCCCTCTCTATTCCAAATTCCACCCACTCTGGGCTTCTCCCACAAAATCTGCAGGTATTTTCCATCCCAGAGATGGCTACCCTCATGATGAAAGATTATTGACAACGTGTGGCCCGTTCCTGCTGAAATTTCAGATTGTGAAGGGTGGTTAAATAAGGTTGTTAGCACAATTTCTGTGACTTGCAGGGGCTATCAAATCTGCAATGCCAGGATTCAATGATAAAGGTAAAGGTAAAGGTATCCCCTGTGCAAGCAGCGAGTCATGTCTGACCTTTGGGGTGATGCCCTCCAGCGTTTTCATGTCAGACTCAATATGGGGTGGTTTGCCAGTGCCTTCCCCAGTCATTGCCGTTTACCCCCCAGCAAGCTGGGGACTCATATTACCGACCTCGGAAGGTTGGAAGGCTGAGTCAACCTGGAGCCGGCAGCTGGGATCGAACTCCCAGCCTCATGGGCAGAGCTTTCAGACTGCATGTCTGCTGCCTTACCACTCTGCGCCACAAGAGGCTCTAGGATTCAATGATACAAGATTCAAAAAGTGAGAAATCGATAAAATGTCTTCAAACTTTCTAGGTTTCCAGTAGAAATTGAAGGTTAGCAGACACTGAGACCAGTTCCCATGGACCAAATGGCTGCTTTTGAGGCTCCATACAGTACATTTCCTCCTTTTCTCCCGGCGCCTTGGAATCTCTCCAGGTGCCTTACACCAGGGGTAGTCAACCTGTGGTCCTCCAGATGTTCATGGACTACAATTCCTATGAGCCTCTTCCAGCGTTTGTTGGCAGGGTCTCATCGGAACTGTAATCCATGAACATCTGGAGGACCACAGGTTGACTACCCCTGCCTTATACCTCATTTATTCCTTCTAAGGCAAACATTCATGAGACAAGACATGCTACGGATGGCATCAAAACGTTTTCCAAAGGAGGACCATTTGCAACTCCCTTCCTGACCATCTGCCTTCTTTTCTGACCACTTATATCCCATACAATGAGAAGAAGTTAGAACAGACTTACCAAGAGCCAGAGGAGAAGAGAAGCAAGTGAGAGAAGCTGAGCAGAGTTGTGGAGATGGTTGAAGGTAGCAAGAGCTTTTATACCATCTTTGGGGAGCATTAAATGCATGATTCATTCCTGAGTGTATAGTTTGTTGAATATTTCAGGGCCGCCTATGGCACTTTTCAGGTGTTTAACATATTTCACCCTTCAGTCCTCATCATCCAATATTATAGGAATTGCTCTGAAGTCCTAGGCAAGTTGACTTGAGTCAGGTCAGGAATGAACCTGCGGCATCTCCTGGCTGACTACAGTGGGAGCAAATCTCTGGCTTTGACTGGAAGGGACAAAATTAAATTTTCCAATATTACTACTAAAGATACTAAAGAATCATCCTTCATGCAAGGGGTCTGATGTCCACACCTTCCTGTGCTTAGAGCAAATATTCTTTGGACCCTCTTATCTGAGATATGTGGAAGTACACATTTGTAGGATTTTTACAGATTTTGGAGGAAACAAAAACCAGTGTTCGTTTCAGGATTACCCACGATTAATCAATTCAGGCTCATGGTTTTAGGAAGGCTGTATGATTGTATTCTTTCTTCCTGTGTGCTCATTTAATTTCAACAGTGTGAAAATGTGTTAGGGACTTTGTTTTGTTTTTCAATTAAAAAAAGAAATTCATGTTAAAGCCAGTTTGGTGTGGTGGTTAGGAGTGCGGACTTCTAATCTGGCATGCCAGGTTCGATTCTGCACTCCCCCACATGCAACCAGCCGGGTGACCTTGGGCTCGCCATGGCACTGATAAAACTGTTCTGACCGGGCAGTGATATCAGGGCTCTCTCAGCCTCACCTCCCTCCCAGGGTGTCTGTTGTGGGGAGAGGAATGGGAAGGTGACTGTAAGCCGCTTTGAGCCTCCTTCGGGTAGGGAAAAGCGGCATATAAGAACCAACTCTTCTTCTTCTTCTTCTAAAGTTGGCCTCCCATAAAGACGGATGGAGGGTCTTGCTGGTTACTTCTCTCCCTTAGTATGTCTCCTGTAATCACAAATTCCTTCAATCAATATTCAGGACACTATTCATTTTGGGTAATATAAACTACTTCTGCTGAGACAGCAAATGGAGTTGGGTGGTTCTCCCATCCAAAACATCATGGGAATGGGAAGGTGACTGTAAGCCGCTTTGAGCCTCCTTCGGGTAGGGAAAAGCAGCATATAAGAACCAACTCTTCTTCTTCTTCTTCTTCTTCTTCTTCTTCTTCTTCTTCTTCTTCTTCTTCTTCTTCTTCTTCTTCTTCAAAAGGAACTATTTGCTACTGTTCCCTTAAATATCAGATCCTTGTTGCTAAATGTAACATTAACCCATTGTTCCTCATCTGCACAAAATATTGCTTCTCACAATTAGTCTGACCCATGAATGCCCACACTGGCAAGGCAGCAATGGTTGACCACATAAAAAGTGGCTGACAGATATAAGAGCATGCGCAGAGTTCAGCCATCCCTATCTAGAAGACACTGGAGGTCATCCATCAGGGTGACCAGCACTGTCCCCACACCATGACCAGGATGGAAGCCCAATTGGAAATGATCAAGCAAAGAAGTTTCTTCCAAAGATGTGAGGAGCTGATCTGTGGTGACCTGTTCCCACTTCCCCAGAAACACAAGATGTAAGACAGGGTGGTAGTTGGCGGGGGTCCCACAGATCAAGCAATAGTTTCTTCATCAGAGGACAGTCAAGTCAAGTCTTTATTATTACGGTACTAGACCAGTAGTCAAATTTCAAGATACATAAAAACATCTGGCATTAACAAGATAAAAGAATCATTGATAACTAAAATATTATAAAATATAAAAACATTCCAGCTATAAGAATCATTCTGGTTTTAAAACTCACAAGCATTATCTCAAGCAATTGAGACTATCTCTACCTACGTTGCTCCGAATCCAACCAGCTCTTCCTTGTTTTGATTGCTCTCCAAGCAAATCTGGCCACAACATAAGTTATTTCTGTGCTTTTGCCTGACAACATGTCTGTGATTGCCTCTGAGTTGGGCTTATTCTGTAGGGAAGGTATAAGTTCTCCCCTGAATTGATCGTATAGCCTACATTGGAGTAATACATGTTCAGATGTTTCAATGCTCAGTGCTCGCTTTGGCAGCACATATACTAAAATTGGAACGATACAGCAGAGGACAGAGTACCGCCTCCTTAAGCCCCTGGGGAAACTCTACAGATGACGGGGAGAGATTTACTGATATAACTGTACTTTGTTGTTAAATATTTAAATTGATTTACTTGTTCTTTTTGGTTTCTGTTTGCCAGTCAACTGAACTTATAATAGGTTTGACCAAAGACCGCAATCTTAGTTTTATCATAGTTTATTTTAGCTGATTTCTTAATACAGTAATTGATAAATGTTAGAAAAGAGTGAATTAAACCCACTCACATTTTAGATAGAATAATGTATCATCTGCATATAATAAAAATGGGGTTGGTCTTTTAAATTTTAAGGGAGGATGGCCATTCATATTTTCAAACTGGGATGGTAGATCATTTAAAAATATTAAATCAATGCACATCAAGAATACAACTTTGCTTTAACCCCTTTGTTTATTGGGATTTTAGTTCAGCAGTGGAATAGGCTGCTTAAGGAGGTGGTGAGCTCCCCCTCACTGGCGGTCTTCAAGCAAAGGCTGGATACACACTTTTCTTGGATGCTTTAGGATGCTTTGGGCTGATCCTGCATTGAGCAGGGGGTTGGACTAGATGGCCTGTATGGCCCCTTCCAACTCTATGATTCTATGATTCTATGATTCTATGATTCTATGATTCTATGATTCTATGATTCTATTCTATGCTAAACTTTCTTCCACGGAATATTTTATTTGGCAGAAATTGTAGTCAAGCTGTTTTATTAGGTAAAGCAGTCACTAATCAATTAGTTGAATCCAAAGTTTTCCCCAGGGAATTGAATCAAAGGCCATTTCTAGATCAATGAAGGAAACAAATAGTTGACCCATCTTCGGTTTTGTGTCTTTCCCTTCTAAAACATATATGCTGTGATGGTGAACCTTTTAGAGACTGTGCCCAAACTGCAACCCAAAACCCACTTATTTATCACAAAGTGAAAACACAGGAATTTAACCTGAATACTGAGATTTTAGTTTAGAAAAAACAACTCATACATTAACATCTTTTGTCTTAATTTTTTTTTAAAAAACACAATAACAGAGCTTTCAATGATACAAACAACTTTTTATTGAAAGGTAAAAGATTGTATTTGGCATTCTCTTGATCAATTAATGTGATTTTTTGTTGTTGTATACATGCTGATAATTTCTTAGCTCATACCCACCTACAGTTTTGGTTGGTTCCATTCTTTGTCCTTTTTGCTTATCGCCCTTCTTTTGTTCCCATTTCCCCTCTGTTTCCCCTTGTTTTGCCCCTTTGTTCTTGGGTCATTTATTTTTAGGTATTGTTCCCTCCCTTTTTCCCCACAACATTCCCTTGCCTCCCTTCCTTCTTCACCTTTGCTCCATCGAGGTGTGTGTGCGGGTAGGCAGTGGTGTGTGGTGTTTCTAGCAGGGTCTGACTCAGCTCTGCTCTCCTTGGGCTCCATGTGGTACAATTGCCAGCCCAACTGATTGACACAAACCAGCCAATCACTTCCTGAGCCAAGGGTATGGCCAAGAGGTATAAAGACTCGGTATTTTGTAAGATTATAAAATAAGAGAAATAGAATCCACACAAAAGGGAATGTTTATACTGCCCAAGCCACATGAACCTTTGAACACATGATGCTACACAATGAGACAGTTACTGCCTAATTAGATTTTCAATTGTTCTCCATGGTCTAAGCTTGAAGTCTCACATCACCTTTTCTTTTTAAAACTGTAGATGCAGGAGGTAGGACCTGAAAACTTTTAGATAGGGGTAGTCAACCTGTGGTCCTCCAGATGTTCATGGACTACAATTCCCATGAGCCCCTGCCAGCTTTTGCTGGTAGTCCATGAACATCTTGAGGACCACAGGTTGACTACCCCTGTTCTAAATAACAAACAGTTTCCAGAATCTCTATATCAAACTGTTTATCCACATCCCACTAAAATTCTGGAATATCCCCAATGCCTACATTCTCCTCTGACTCTAAGCATTCCTGCTCCCTAATTTCAAGTCATCTCCGTTCAAGACATCTCATCTCTAAGAAATGAAAGGGTAGTTTTTTTTACTCTACTACAGAAAATGGTTTAGGAATGGAGACTGAAAAACAGAGCTAAAACAGTTCCGCAGGGCCTGAAAAAAGTAGCTCTTCCACCAGGCATTTGGTTGAGACTGAGCGACCAGCAACATCTACAGGGCACATTCTCCCTCCCTCCTAAAAAAAAAAAAAATCCACCCATGTGTTCTTCTCTGGACCTGTTTGCATTGTTATAGTTTGCCCCTGTGTTACAGTTTAATCTTAATAGTATTACTGTTGTATGAAAGTTGTTATGAAAACTATGTTCTATGTACCATTTCTACGTTTTATGTAAACTGCCCTAAGCCTCAAGGAAGGATGGTATAAAATTACAAACAAAGAAACAAGCAAAGAAGCAAATATTGACTGCCTGGTGAGATCTAGAGCAGTGGTTCTCAACCTGGGGGTCAAGACCCCCTTGGGTCATGATAGCCCTCTTTAAGTATTTGAAAGGTTGTCATTTGGAGGAGGGCAGGATGCTGTTCCCGTTGGCTGCAGAGGAAAGGACACGCAGTAATGGGTTTAAACTACAAGTACAATGATATAGGCTAGATATCAGGAAAAAAACTTTCACAGTCAGAGTAGTTCAGCAGTGGAACAGGCTGCCTAAGGAGGTGGTGAGCTCCCCCTCACTGGCAGTCTTCAAGCAAAGGTTGGATACACACTTTTCTTGGATGCTTTAGGATGCTTTGGGCTGATCCTGTGTTGAGCAGGGGGTTGGACTATATGGCCTGTATGGCCCCTTCCAACTCTATGATTCTATGATTCTATGATTAACCCTTTCACAGGGGTTGTGGCAGGGTGAACAGCTTGGCCAGGGTGGGCACTAGGTTTGGGCACTTCGTCGCCAAAGGACCCAACCCTAGCAGGCTATTACCACTACTCCTGGAGGCACCTACCAATTTATATACAATTCATATACAATCATGAACCATGGATCTTCATGCCATTGGTCAGTTTCGGTTTAATTTCTGTAAAAGAACACTTGCATAATTTTATGGTTGGGGGTCACCACCACATGAACTGTATTAAAGGGTCGCGGCAAGTTTGAGAACTAGTGATCTAGAGTAAACAGGAGTAAGGCTGTAGTACTAACATGTCTTGGAAACAATATTTATATGTAAATAGTGAAGTATCCAAGGTGAGATGATCATTCCACATCTGACTCGCGTCACCTTGAATAGAACTTCTGACCAAGTCCTGTAGTATTGAATGAGGAGAGAAGTCAACAAGGTAAAATATGTTCACACGGACGATGATGTAAAAAAACACTTAAAAATGCCTTAGGAGCACATGTATAGTTGACAAACGAAACATTCAGAAGTGAGTCAGGTATTTAATGTTCCCAAAAGGTGGTATAAAAGCTCTTGCCACCTGCATCCACCTTCACAACCCTGCTCAGCTTCTCTTGCTTGCTTCTCTTCTCCTGATCTTGGTAAGTCCAGTCTAACCCCTTCTTCTTGTACAGGATATATGTGGTAAGAAAATAAGATGGAAACAGATAATTGGAGAAAAGGTGAAAGACAATCCATTCTTTCCTGACCTTGTGGATTAGGCCTAACTGAATGATGGCATAGCAGATTTGATAAATTCTGCTAGACATTCATATTTTGGTCCCAGGAGCTGCTAGTCTTGTTGAAACGGTCTTCGCCATTTCAAAATGGAGCCAAAGATGTCAATCCTCTATTCACGCCAGAAGAAACTAGGAATGTTAGGACAGAAATGGAAAGGTGAATGCTGTATCCAGCAGCTAGCATATCCTTCCATTGTATCCACATTGAAGAATGAGAGCCTGATGACACTGCAACAGTTATCTGATGAGTTATGACTACCCAATGTTCTCCAACATGGCTTGCTGCTGTGCTCCATCCTGCGCCGTCCCGCAGGATGGAGCAAGAAGGTTTTCTCTCTTCTTTTTTGTACAGTCCCGCTGGCTCAAATATCCAAATGTCATAGTTAAATCAGATATCTTTCCTGGGTGACTGGTGATACTTGAAACCTTTTGGTTTCTTCTGCAGCATCCACATTAATGTCTTCCATCTGTTCATACTGTTCTTCCAGACTCCCCTCCACCTCCGAGATGTCCTGCTGCTGTGCTCCATCCTGCGCCGTCCCGTCCTGCCCCCAGCCCTGCTGCCCCAGTCCCTGCTGCCCCCCTTCCTGCTGTGGGTGCCCCACATCAGCCCGTTGCCTTGGCGTCACCAGCGGGGCCAGCGTCGCCTGCGTCAACCAGATCCCACCCTCGGAAGTGATGATCCAGCCACCCTGTTGCACCGTGATTGTCCCAGGGGCCATTCTGGCTGCCTCCTGTGAGCCCATGCGGGTGGGAGGGTACACGGCCTGTGGCGGCTGCCCCCCTTGTGGGCGCATGTGTCCCTGTTAAGCCGGGCTTCACACGGATGGGAATGCAACGGCTACCGGAAATGCATGGAACAGATTGACGGCTGACGACTTCATGGACTTGGGTTTCCAAAGGAATGGCACCACCTAGTTCAAATCAAAATCGGTTTTTAACAAAATTCAAAAGTCCATGACCACGCCCACGCAACAGTTACTTTGTATTCTTTCTACTCTCACCTTGAATATTTTTTCCTCTAAGCTTCATTTCATTTCCCTATAGTTATGTTGATTTTGAGACCAGGGCCTAGTCTGCACACAATAGATAATGCACTTTCAAGGCACTTTAGAAGTAGATTTTTCTATTCCGCACAGGACAATCCAGCTGCCAAAGCACATTGAAAGTGCATTATCCTGTGTGTGCGGAATGGGCCCAGAAGGCTATGAATATATTGGTCTCCACATCTATTGATTCACAAATTTACTGGTCTCCACCTCTATTCTTCTCTACATCTACAAGTCTCCACCTTTATTGTTCTCCACATCTACTGGTCTCCACATCTATCTGGGGCTCACAACGTTCTGTGTGCCATAAAAATAACCTTTGTTTCTCTATATATATTTATTTGCTTTATAGTCTTTCCATTATCTCTGTTAAACAGGCAGTGGAAAAAATGACTATTTGCTCTGGAAAGAAGGCATGTTTGTCATCCATAAAACTGCTTCACTGGAACTGATGTCACCCCTTCCTCCTTTTTGCAATAAAGCTTCTGCCTGCCTCAAAATTTCTCTTGTGTATTTAGTTGCTTCTTATTTCTAACAACCTGAAAAGTGTGATTGGGAAGGGGGAGATAATTGCTCAGTTGTGGAAGACATAGGAGTAGACCCACATTCAGTACTGAGCTTCACATTCAATACTGACCTTTTGAGAGTGTCCATGATGCCATGATGAATGAGTGTCATTTAGAGCCATCCATTAGAATCATAGAATCATAGAGTTGGAAGTTATCTCATGGGTCATCTAGTCAAACCCCCCACACTATGCTGGACACTCACAACCCTAACTCTCATCCACTGTCACCTGCCACCCCCTTGAGCCTTCACAGAATCAGCTTCTCTGTCAGATGGCTATCCAGCCTCTATTTAGAAATCTCCAAAGATGGAGAACCCACCACCTCCCGAGGAAGCCTGTCCCACTGAGGAACCTCTCTAACGGTCAGGAACTTCTTCCGGAGGTTTAGATGGAATTTCTTTTGAATTAATTTCATCCCATTATGATTCCCTTTAAGACAGGAACCCATCTTCATACAGATTGCTAGAACAGAACAAAGATCTTTCCAGTTCTACAGCAAAACAGATACTTTTCAGAAAGTCCTAAATAGATTACAAATATATTTCAACTCCACAAATTCCTGTCCTCCAGCAACTGGTCCACTGAATCTAATTGTCCCTGAATCAATGAAATATCATGTTTCAAATCTCCTCTTCACTAATTGTGTTCACTTCCTCTAATGCCCATCACCTGTATTTGGGACATTAAAAAGATGTTTATCCCTCCACTGCCTTTAAGGAAGTATTTTAAAATAAGACTTCTAAGGGCACATTCCCAAAGATAAAAATACTGACAGGAAAATGAAATAAATAAAAATTGGAAGCGGCCTCCTGGGTCATCTAGTCCAACCCCCTGCACTATGCAGGACACTCACAACCCTCTCGCTCATCCACTGCCACCTGCCACCCCCTTGAGCTTTCACAAAATCAGCCTCTCTGTCAGATGCCTATCCAGCCTCTGTTTAAAAATTTCTGAAAATGGAGAACCCACCACCTCCCGAGGAAGCCTGTTCCACTGAGAAAATGTCAGTAACTTCTTCCAGATGTTTAGATGACATTTCTGTTGAATTAAATTCATCCCATTCATTCTGATCTGTCCCTCTGGGGCAAGAGAGAACAATTCTGCTCCATCCTCCATAATGACAGCTTTTTAAATACTTGAAGATCCCCTCAGTCATCTCCTCTCTAGGCTAAATAGACCAAGCTCCCCCAGCCTTTCTTCACATGTCTTGGTCTCCAAACCCCTCGCCATCTTTGTTGCCCTCCCTTGGACACGCTCCAGTTTGTCAACATCCCTCTTCAACTGGGGTGCCCAAAACTGAACACAGGACTCCAAGTGAGGTCAAACCAGAGCAGAGTAGAGCGGTACCATCACCTCCCGTGATCTGGACACGATACTCCGTTTGATACAGCCCAAAATCCCATTTGCCTTTTTAGCCACCGAGTCACCCTGCTGACTCATGTTCAATGTATAGTCTACTAAGACTCCTAGATCCTTTTTGCACATGCTACTGCCAAGACAAGTCTCCCCCATCCTATATTGGTGTATTTGGTTTTCCCTACCTTAATGCAGAACTTTACATTTGTCCCTATTGAACTTCATTTTATTCAGTTTAGCCCACTTCTCGAGCCTATTAAGGTCAATAGCAGTTAATTCCCAATGCAGTTAATTGCCTATAAGGAATTAATTTCTGACAGGAGCTGTGTATTTGAGTGAAAGCGGCATGCCGCTCTCCTGCCACCATGCGGTGGGGCCCCCATGCCCCATGCTCCCCCTTCCACTGCCACCATGCAGCAAGCTGGGCTCTCCAATCCCTGGTGCTGTGCACATGTGTGTGCTACGTTGGGCAGTCTGCATGCACCAGGGAATTCCATCCCCCATGCGTTCTCTGGATGTGGTGGGCCATGCCACCCTGCCACAAGGACCTGGCAGCAGCCCGTTGCAGCCACTGCCATGCATACTCGGTCGCTGAAAGCATCAAGAGGAAACGGTTCTATACCCTTCAAAATTCTGCTTAAAAGGTTTATGATTCAGAGGTCCTCCATTTCACCGTTTATCTCGGTCTATAAATGGCCATTTGATTGATCAGGTGCACAGTTTCAGGTGTTTCAGTGTTCTTAGATTGCAGGGCCTGCAAAATGAAGCTCTTCCGCCAGGTCTTCGGTTGAGGTCAAAGCCAGGAACAATGGGGGACATAGCTCAGGGTATGCAGCAACATCCTACATACCCCACCCTGGAGAGTGGATGGTTACAGGGATGAGGGGAGGAATTATACCACCAATCTTGTTTTATCCCCTATTTAACTATTTTTTGTTGTTCTGTTATGGGATGGGGTTTTATCATGTTTTATGAGGGCTTTATATTGTACCTCAACATGAGTCTCTGAAGAGTTGTGGGCTAAAAACTGGATGGATGAATGGATGGATGGATGGATGGATGGATGGATGGATGGAAGGATAGATGGATGGATGTATGGATGGAGGGAGGGAGGGAGGGAGGGAGGGAAGGATGGATGGATGGATGGGTGGGCGGATGGACGGATGGACGGATGGACAGACGGACGGACAGATACAAATCATATTATAGCTTTTATCATGGATATACTCATCAGCTCTTCTAAGATTTCTTTGGAACTCAAGAAGCAATTATGTACCTGCTACTATTTAGGCTTTTCATGCTTACTACATGGTATTCTGTTGACCACACCCAAGGTCAACAGTAAATATGACTCCTTTAGTTGTTCATTGTCTAATTTGTCCATGTAAATTCCTTTGGAATCTGGAATCCCTGGAAGCCAAAACTTAGATAGACACGTTCCTTTTCAGAACGAAAATGTTCTCATCTCTAGAGGGATGCTATCTGCACCATTATTCTAACGATAATTTTGGAAAGCTCATGCCTAATCTTAGTTGATCCCGGCAAAAAACTGATGTTTTTCTAGGGCAAGGAACCTGTTTGCAGAGAAGAGGACAGGGACATAATTATAGACAATTGACCATACTTATATAACAATAGTTTGAGTTCTCACTATTTTTTAATGAGATGTTTGAACTTTAATCCTGGTATAAGACATTTATGAGTCTGCCCCTTTAAGTAATTCCCTTGACGGTTTTTAGAGCATGTCTATTTAACTGTGTGGTATGCAATTACTCTTTCTATGAGTATTTCAGCAATATACTCCAAGGGTTCAGCTCTCGTTTTCAGAAAAGCAAGAGGGGTTCAAAAGGTTTTCCCCAAGTTTGTTCCTGAAAGGCTTGGCATGTCGGGATTTTTTGTTTGGCTGTTTGAACTCTTATAAGCCTGAGTTACAACCCCTTTGGCATGATTGCTGTTTTGTTTCTTTGTAAAAAGACAGTCACACTATGGCTTGTTTATTTTGTTTTATTGTAGTGAATAGTCATCGAGGAAGAATTTATAAATACTTCCCTATCCTGGAATTCAACCCTTTTTTTTTCTTTTTGAGAGCTTTCCCTCTATTTTTTATTAATCTCCCACCTTCCACCTCTTTGCCCTTCACTCAACTACATAGGCTGGGCCAGAAATGAACTCTTTATAGGCAGGAATCGGAGCACAAACTTTGAATTTTTGTGTCTCCTTTTACCTGTCTGCTTGCTTTCATCACACAAT
>BDOT02000001.1:183173228-183185016 GCA_003118565.2 Paroedura picta
ATGGCCTTCATGGCCCCTTCCAACTCTATGATTCTATGATTCTATGTCGGGACAGTCCCACCAGAATCGTTACATCTGGTCACCATAGCCTAGAAGAGAATTGTCTTCTGGATAAAAAAGTAACTCATAGCCCAAGATCTAAAAGATCTAAGAATCTGAATTCAGGGAAGATCAGGATAGCTCTGAGAGGAAATCTGGATTTGGAACTGTGGAAACGGAAGGCATCAGGATACAAATAGCAGTAGAGTTCCTTAACTCTTAAAATGTTAATAGATAGTTTTCAAACAAAGGATAGATTCAAATGGGTAGCCGAGTTGGTCTAAAGTAGCACAATAAAATCAGAGTTCAGGAGCACCTTTAAGACCAACAAAGATTTATTCAAGGTATGGATTTTCCTCAGAGTCTGAGGAAGAGCGCTTGCACTCG
Organism: Paroedura picta; assembly: GCA_003118565.2. NCBI lineage: Eukaryota > Metazoa > Chordata > Lepidosauria > Squamata > Gekkonidae > Paroedura > Paroedura picta. The sequence goes on from BDOT02000001.1 coordinate 183,173,655, forward strand.
AAAGCTCACGCCTTGAATAAATCTTCGTTGGTCTTAGAAGTGCTACCGGACTCTGATTTTATTGTTCAGACAAAGGAGTGCTTCTGAGGGGAGAGGAATTCTCCTTACACCTTATTTCTTTCTTATATGGAATACCCCAACTCTCTATCTCCCTCTAGTGGACTCAGGGTTACATAAACACTTTGTAATCCAAACACTTAAGAATTAACCATTCTTAACAATTTCCAAAGGAGAACCTGCCACCTCTGAAGGAAACCTGTCCTGCTGAAGCACAGCTCTGTTACTAATGAATAAATTAATGCAATAATTGTTTTGTAGTTATAATTTAAGAGCCTACACAGCACTTATAGCTAATTTGGGTGATGGAAATACTGATTTATCTTGCTTCAATAAAAAAGAAAGCATAAAAAAAGCACAGTGTGATTCAGTGGCAATTTGTTTGTTTGTTTGTTGTTTAAAACCAGATCTTGTCCAGAAAAGGGCTACAAAGATCGTTGTCAGGATCAGTCCCTGCTCTCTGCCATGTTTGAGTTTCAGTGAACCTAAGAGACTCCATCTTGTTGTGCTGTGCCTTTGCTAAAACGTTCCCATGTAACCAGAATGCTTTTGCCTGTAGTTTTCCTTTGATTTCCCCCCTCCTTAGATCCTTGCATTTTCACACTGCATAGCCTCCCCGCTGTGAAACATTGTTGCCCTGTTCCTGTAAACATCTTATCTGCTAGCCCGAGGCGCCGGCCTGACCAAGGCCGTGCTAACTTCAACACCTTGGCAGGAAGCCCGGGATGAGGGGGTGAGAGGGTCCTCCCTCCCCTGGGAATGCTTGGGTTTAGGCAGGAGAATTGTATTGATAACTGCCTGCTCTTCTGATATCGAACAGTCTTGACTTCTAATGTTAGAGTGTTCAGAGCTACTTCCAATTAAAGCTTTCTTTCTATAGAAGTTTGTTTGTGAGTTTTGTCTGCGCTTGACAATCATGAGGGGTATGGAGACCATGTCGTATAAGGAAAGGTTGAGGGTGCTTGGTCTGTATAGCCAGGAGAGAAGAGGATTAAGAGGTGATATGATAACCATCTTCAAATACTTGAAGGGCTATCATAAAGAAAATGGAACAGAGTTCTTTTCTGTTGCTTCAGAGAGTTGGACCAGATCCAATGGGTTGATATTAATTAAAAAATTTGACTAAACATCCAGAAGAGGTTCCTGACAGTTAGAACGTTCCTCAGCACAACAGGCTTCTTTGGAAGATGGTGGGTTCTCCTTCTTTGCAAGTTTTTAAGGCTAGATAGTCATCCAACAGAAATGTGATTTTTATGAACTTAGGCAGATTGTTAGTGGGTGGGCAGGAAGGGATGTGCCAGTTTTCATATCATGTGGCCCTTCCTTGCATACTCAGGGAATTGCTGATCACCACTGTGCGATGGTAGATGATTTTCCCCCAGGCCATGCTGGATTCTGGAGATTTTTGGTGGTGGTGTGTGTGGGGGGGATCACTGAGTCATGAAATTGGGGTCACTATGGGTGGGCAGTTAGTTGTGAATTCCCGCATCATGCAGAACACGTATTCTTCCATGTTTCCTTTCTTGCTGCTGTGGCCATCAGCCTGTACATATGGGAAGAGTGGCCCTTCGAGGCTTGCAGATATGCAGATGATACCACTCTAATGGCAGAAAGTGAAGAGGAACTAAAGAGCCTGTTGATGCGGGTGAAGGAAGAGAGTGCAAAAGTTGGCTTGAAACTCAACATCAAGAAAACGAAGATCATGGCATCTGGCCCTCTCAATTCCTGGCAAATAGATGGGGAAGAAATGGAGGTAGTGACAGATTTTATTTTCCTGGGCTCCAAGATCACTGCAGATGGGGACTGCAGCAAAGAAATTAAAAGACGCTTGCTCCTGGGGAGGAAAGCTATGGCAAATCTAGACAGCATCCTAAAAAGCAGAGACATCACCCTGCCAACAAAAGTGCGTTTAGTCAAAGTTATGGTCTTCCCAGTTGCAATGTATGGCTGTGAAAGTTGGACCATAAGGAAGGCTGAGCATCAAAGAATTGAGGCTTTTGAACTCTGGTGCTGGAGAGGACTCTTGCGAGTCCCTTGGACTGCAAGGCGAACAAACCGGTCAGTCCTAGAGGAGATCAGCCCTGCCTGCTCCTTAGAAGGCCAGATTCTGAAGATGAAACTCAAATACTTTGGCCACCTCATGAGAAGGAAGGACTCCCTGGAGAAGAGCCTAATGTGTCGGACATGACTTCGTACCTAACAACAAGTGATTCCAAATAAGAATGTCTAACAACTTATTACGCTGTCTACAGACCAACATTCTCCTTACGATACGGAACCGTTGTCCAGATTACATATTGAGAATTATATTGCATAATTAAAGTGTTCTATACTCCTATTCCAAAAAAATATGTCCCATTCAGTTTTGCGGCTCTTCTCTGTGTCACATGGTGGACTTGGGGCATTTTTTGCTATTTTCGGGGATGTGGGATTGCGTTCAAACGCAAGCCGATCTTGCTGCAGAGAACGAAAGAATGAAAGAATGAACCCCGCATCCATCTACAGTGAGGTACCTTTCTGCTGTGGTTGCGTCCCCCCTGGGGACACATTTCATCAGTGGATCTGGTGTGCCAGTGAAATGCATACCCCCGTGGGGAGACAAAAATTGGCAGACCATGTTTTTAGAAACTGGACTGTGAGTTCTTCTTTCTTTAGGTAATTATTCCCACTCTAGGCAGTAGAAGAGTTCCTTGATTGGGTGGGAGCTAATTAATATATATTGGCTGATATGACCATATATGGACACGTTGACCTGGCCATCCCCTTCAAAATGGTCTAAGATGGGCCTTTAGTGGGAGGAAAGGGAGGGTTGCTGGGTGGGCATGTACAGGCCTATTCTTCCTAACCATATTCTGCATGAGGTTTCTTGAAGCCTTAAGATTGTTTATGGTTTTCTAAACGGTAGAAAGGTTGACAAGAGGTTGGCTTAATCTTTCTGGCTGCTCATAACTTAAACAAATAGGAGTGGATCTAAACATCCTTTTGTCCTTTCATCAATCTTACCTTAGAAGGCCAGATCCTGAGGATGAAACTCAAATACTTTGGCCCCCTCATGAGAAGGAATGACTCCCTGGAGAAGAGCCTAATGCTGGGAGCGATCGAGTGCAAAAGAAGAAGGGGACGACAGAGAATGAGGGGGCTGGATGGAGTCACTGAAGCAGTTGGTGTGAGGTTAAATGGACTCCGGGGAATGGTAGAGGACAGGAAGGCCTGGAGGATCATTGTCCATGGGGTGCAATGGGTCAGACACGACTTCGCACCTAACAACAACAATTTTGTAACTTACATTTAATTGAAGAGAGATCATGAGATCCTACTCATCCTTTGGCCTATTACTCTCTTACCTCATCTAAGGTTACCTTTGGGAGATATATTTGTACAACTTTTCATGAAAGGATTTCTCCATGTTGGATGGCTTTGCCTGATTCTATTCTGCATATAATCCTAGAATGTCCTCACTTTGGTAATCCCCATTGGAAATTTCTTTCAGCCTTCCTACAGGAAGAGACTAAACTGGATTAATATCAGTCTAGTCAATTCCTTTTGTGTGTCACCAAAGCATATTCCTTACTACTATTATTAGGACCAATGCTAATTCTGAATTACCATCTGTTAATTTTTATAGAATCATAGAATACCAGAGTTGGAAGGGACCTCCTGGCTCATCTAGTCCAACCCCCTGCCCTATGCAGGACATTCACAACCCTCTCGCTCATCCACTGTCACCTGCCACCCCCTTGAGCCTTCACAGAATCAGCCTCTCTGTCAGATGGCTCTCTGACCTCTGTTTAGAAATGTCCAAAGATGGAGAACCCACCACCTCCTGAGGAAGCCTGTACCACTGAAAAACTCCTCTAATTGTCTGGAGTTTCTTCTGGATGTTTAGACAGAACTTCCTTTGAATTAATTTCATCCCATTGGTTCGGGTCCATCCGCCAACATCAAGATATCTCAGTTTTATTAATCATTTTATGCTAATTTCTAATTCTAAGAGTTGTGATGATGATTCCATGGCTGTATATCTATGCTGAGTTTGGAGACTAATGAAGCAATTTTTGATTGGCGATTGTATTAATTCCTTCTCACAGTTTTAATAGTTGGTTATCTTAATTACTAACCTATCTCCGATTTTACTGCATCAATATTACCATCAATCTTATTGTTTATTGTGACATGACTGATTCAATTGTTATGTTTTTATGACCGATAGGCCAATAAAGGTACCTGACTGATTGCTGCTGTTTCTGAAGTGTAATAATTACAACTGCTCATTGCTTTACCTAATCACTGAAAGTGAATTTGTTTTATGCAGTCTACCATTGAATGGCTTATTTTAAAATCCTTTCTTAAAAGGAAGAAGGAGAATAAAAACTCCCTTTCATTCTATAAATAAAAGTAAGGCACATTAGAGTACTTGGTGTAGTCACTGAAAGTGGCAGCTTCTAAACTGGGGAGCCGGATTTGATTCCCTGGTTCCCTGCATGCAGCCAGCTGGGTGACCCTGGGCTTGTCACAGCACTGATAGAGAAAAGCGGCATATAAGAACCAACTCTTCTTCTTCTTCAGTAATCTCAGGGCTCTCTCAGCTTCCCCTCCCTCACAGGGTGTCTGTTGTGGGGAGAGGAAAGGAAAGATGAATGGAAGCAACTTAGAGATCTCTTCGGAAGAGAAAAGTGGCATGTAAGTACCAACTCTTTTTCTTCTTCCAAAAATGGATTTGTGTCGATGGCATCTATAATTAGAAACATACAACTTCCATTTTGAGGAATTATCGGACTGTAATGTCTCTTGTAAAGCCTCTTGTGGCGCAGAGTGGTAAGGCAGCAGACATGCAGTTTGAAGCTCTGCCCATGAGGCTGGGAGTTCGATCCCAGCAGCCGGCTCCAGGTTGACTCAGCCTTCCCTCCTTGCGAGGTCGGTAAAATGAGTACCCAGCTTGCTGCTGGGGGGTAAACGGTAATGACTGGGGAAGGCACTGGCAAACCACCCCGTATTGAGTCTGCCATGAAAACGCTAGAGGGCGTCACCCCAAGGGTCAGGCATGACCCGGTGCTTGCACAGGGGATACCCTTACCCTTAATGACCAACTACTGGAGGATAGAAATCTGTAGAGGACAAATATTTAGGATAACTCTAAGCGTTTCTAGATTGCTGTTGGACTAGAAGGGTCTGTGCTCTGGAACAAGCAACACTACCAAATGGTGGGTCCTTGAGTGCATGAACATTCTCAACAGCTGCTACCTGGGAGCAAGAAGCCTAGTGCTGAATCTGGGGCTATTCCCATATCAATGACCCTCTCCCAATATTCAGATTCTTAGAAATAAGAAGCAACTGAGTCCACGATAGAAATTGTGATGCAATAAGAGGTTTTATTACAAAAAAGAAAAGGAGGGATATAATTACCAGTTAAAGCGTTTCAGGGACTACAAACAACCAGATAGCAAGCAATAGCTTTTTCATTGTCCATTTAGCTGAGATAATTGAAAGGCTACAAAGCAAGGGAAGGCAGAGATAAATAAAGTTTCCTTTATGGGAAAGGTGGGAGGTGGGAAGATCTTTGTGGGCCTTGGAAAATTGAGAGGCCGACAGAGCAAAGATGTACGTATGCTTCTGGTCTTGAAACCATCAACTGTTTAAAAAAGTCAAATGAAGACTAGAGTAAAAACTCAAAGTAAGAATAGAAAGAATGCACAGTAAGTATCAAAGGTTTCTTGCCATAGCCTTTGAAAATATTTTAAAGCACCAAATGGTCTTCCTTTGAACTAGGAAATGCCAGTCTTTCTGACACCCAAGTCGTGAAGTCATCAGCCGTCAATCCGTTCCAAAATTTCCAGGTAGCCATTTCATTCCCATCCGTGTGAAGCCTGGTTTAACAGGGACACGTGCACCCACAAGGGGGGCAGCCCCCACAGGCCGTGTACCCCCCAACCCGCATGGGCTCACAGGAGGCAGCCAGAATGGCCCCTGGGACCACCATGATGCAAGGAGGGGGCTTGATCGTCACTTCCGAGGGTGGGATCTGGGTGACGCAGCCAACGCTGGCCCCACGGGCGATGCCGAGGCAACGGGCTGGTGTGGGGCACCCACAGCAGGAAGGGGGGCAGCAGGGACTGGGGCAGCAGGGCTGGGGGCAGGAGGGGATGGCACAGGACGGAGCACAGCAGCAGGACATCTTGGAGAGGTGGAGGGGAGAGTCTGGAATGAGGTAATAAAAGTGTGGAAAATGTCAAGATTAAAGCTGAAGAAGAAACTAAGCAAGGTTCTACGTATCACCGGTCTCCAAGGGAGCCTATCCAACTTAACCCAGTAGGATTTGGGGTAACCAAGTCAGAGAGAGAGAGATAGACAGAGACAGAGACAGAGAAGAAAGAGAAAGAGACAGAGATCCTTCCCTTCATTGTGGCATGAGCTAATATATGTAACTTAACTTCTTAAATTTAATTTAGGCTTTTTGGGGATTGAGAAATTCAAGAAGAAAAGAGATTTAAAATATTGCATAATTGTGTTGTTTGTTTTGCTTTAAACTGGAGAATTTCCAGGAGATTCTATTTAAAACCCCATGAGATTTGGGGAATGTGGACCTTTGACAGTTATAACACCCTTCATCTGAAAACTGTAGCAAAGTAATTATGCTCTCCACCTACATTGGAGATAAAATGCTATAACATGGGACTCCCATCATAGGTTACATTCATGCAGCTGTCTCAGGTTCTAGAGAGGTAGCCTATCAATTCTCTCAATACATTTTGGCAACAGTTCCTGGATAATTCCCAGGGAGCCAAGTGCAAATGTTTTTTGTAAGCCCTGCCTCAGAATCACCCGAGGTGTCTTGAGTTTCCTTTCTTCCTTTAGATACATAGACCTATGGATGGGGAAACACAACTGATTTGATCATAACATTTTCCAAAGAAGGACTATTAGCAACCTGACTTTCTGTCTTGCTGCTTTACTGTATATATCCCTCATAACGAGGAGTTAGGGTGGACTTACCAAGAGCAGGAGGAGAAGAGAAGGAAACAAAAGAAGCTGAGCAGAGATGTGGAGATGGCTACCCATGGCAAGAGATTTTATACTATCCTTTGGATGCTTCAAATTCACGACTCATTTCTGACTGTTTAGTTTGTCAAGCATACATGTGCTCCTAAGGCATTTTTCAGGTGCTCAAAGTCATATTTTATGGGAAAATATTTTAACCTGTTGTAGTTAGGTGCGAAGTCGTGTCTGACCCATCGTGACCCCATGGGCAATGATCCTCCAGGCCTTCCTGTCCTCAACCATTCCCCGGAGTCCATTTAAGTTTGCACCGACTGCTTCAGTGACTCCATCCAGCCACCTCATTCTCTGTCGTCCCCTTCTTCTTTTGCCCTCGATCGCTCCCAGCATTAGGCTCTTCTCCAGGGAGTCCTTCCTTCTCATGAGGTGGCCAAAGTATTTGAGTTTCATCTTCAGGATTTGGCCTTCTAAGGAGCAGTCAGGGCTGATCTCCTCTAGGACTGACCGGTTTGTTTGCCTTGAAGTCCAAGGGACTCGCAAGAGTCTTCTCCAGCACCTCATCAAGTCCAGTAGCACCTCAAAATCCAAGGAGCTTTGGGGATTATGAATATGTGAAATGATGTGTTGTGATGTAACCAGGAATTTGGTTGAGACCAGGTAAGCAGCACATCTACAGGGCCCCTGCTCCCTCCCCCAAAATCACGATTGCATTCTGCTCTGAACCTTTTTGCATTATACTTTGATTCCTTTGTTATAGTTTAATGTTAGTGTTATTTGTACTGCAAAAAAATTGTGTTCCATGTAGTCTATTCTATGTTTTATGTAAACTGCGTGGAGCTTCAATGGAGGGAATTATATGAATGAATGAATGAATGAATGAATGAATGAATGAATGAATGAATGAATGAATGAATGAATGAATGAATGAATGCTCTCATTCTGTGGTATAAATATAATGGGAAACCTTTGGCCACAGCCTTCTGCAATTTCAGATAAGAAAATCTGGTTCAACAGGACTAAGATTTCGGGAGCAAACCTTGTGCCTGAAGTTATCAAAACTGCCAAGCCAGAATTTAATATGGCATCATCCAAAAGGTAAGAAAAGCTAACGTCTTCAGCCTTTTCTACAATTACCTATAGAATTTAAATCGTGGCTAGCTTTTGAAACTCAGACCAGGGTTCTTTCTAGAGAAGGAAGGGTTAGGGGAGTGGAAAGAAATCAGCAGAGTATAATGTCATAGATTCCCCACTTGAAATGGCCCATTTCATCCAGGGTATGTTTGTTCTAAAGCCTGGAGATCAGGTGTGATGCTAGGACATTGTCAGCCCACATCTGGGCGTTGATGGCCCTCATATGAGCTGAAAACTGAATGCATGGGACTTCCATCATTCATTACCTTCACGCAGGTGTCTCAGGCCCCAAAGAGGCAACACACCAATTTTCTCAATGCATTTCTACATCAATCCTCAATACATTTCTACATCAATGCCTGTCTATATCCCAGAGAGCCAAGTGTCCTTCCTCCTTCTACCCCTGCCCCAGAATCTCTGCAGGTGACTTGAGTTTCCTTCCTTCCTTCCTTTAGATGAAAGCCTTCATGGGGGAGAAATGGGACTGACAGCATCTGAACCTTTCCAACAGGAAGAATATTTCCAAACTACCTCCTGGCTTTCTCTCTTGCTTCATTACTGTATAGATCCTAAACAAGAAGAAGGAGTTAGGACGGACTTACCAAGAGCTGGGGGAGAAGAGAAGCAAGCAGGAGAGGCTGAGCAGAGGTGTGGAGATGCTTCCAGAGGTGTGGAGATGAGGTGTGGAGATGCTTCCAGGAGGCAAGGGCTTTTATACCACCATTGGGAAGCATAAGATGCATGACTCATTCCTGAGTGTTTAGTCTGTTAAGTGAGCATGTGCTCCTAAGGCATGTTTAAGGTGTTTAGCATCACGCGATGTGTGAACATATTCTATCCTGTAGACTTCCCTCGTCATTCGGTGTTACAGGACTTGGTCAGAAGTTCTCTCCAAGTTTACGAGTCAGAACACGCACTGGTGTGTTCTGTCTCCTCTCGGACTTTGTGACTTTATGACTTAAGCAAGAATATCCAAGTGTCTCAACTCTGGGGAAAGGCAGAACCCAGGCAGGGGCTGATGTCGGAGAATGGGTGGGTCCCTCAGTATCACAGGAATGTTGAGCAAAATTGAGCAGGGAATGGAGCCTCTTCCTTTTGAAGTTTTGGATGTGAGGAGCACATAACTCCATTTGGTGTCTCAGCGGAACTGGATGACTTATCCAGAACTGGCTAGTCTCCTGAATATTGGATGGGGATATTAGTGATTATAGGAGACCTATTAAGTGAGAGGAGTACACGGGGGAAGTAAACTAGCCTGAAAATCCAGACAGAGGGCAACTTAATATGAAAGAGAGATGATTGTTTATAAATTTTAACACATAATACAATCCTTAAGATACTTGAATTGATTGATTCAATTAATTAGTGCTAAAAGGAACAGAGACTGGTTTTTGTTTTATCAACAATTTGCACAACCTAATGCGGTGTTAGATATAAACTTGCATTTCAACAAATCTCAGATAAGAGGGTGTGAATAAGACTTGCTCTCAACACAGAAGTGCATGGGTATCATACCCTGTGATAGGAGGATGGTCTGTTGATCATCGTATACATACCTTAGGGCAGAAGTAGTCAACCTGTGGTCCTCCAGATGTTCATGGACTACAATTCCCCTGAGCCCCTGCCAGCAAATGCTGGTTCATGGGAATTGTAGTCCATGAACTTCTGGAGGACCACAGGTTGACTGCCCCTGCCTTAGGGCCTGTTGGGGAGATGGAGCCCTACCTAAAACTTGACCCAGGATCTGAATTCTGATGCAGCCTGAATTGACTGGCCATTCAGAATTTCCATTCAACTTGAGAGCTGAACCGGGCAATAAACACCAAAAAATGGGCTAAAATTAAATATCAGATATTAAAATGTGAGCCTTCCAGGCAGAGTTGGAGAATTGCCCCCTTGGTAGCAGAAGCAAAAGTCATTCATCCCTGAGCTGACTCATGCCAACTTGGATAGAACTTCTGACCTAGTCCCGTAATACTGAATGACAAGGAAGTCTCCAGGACAAAATATGTTCCCACTCAATGTGATGTTAAACTCCTCATAAATGCCTCAGGAGCACATGGATATTTACCAGACGAAACACTCAGACGTGAGTCAGGCATTGAACGCTCCCCAAAGGTGGTATAAAAGCTCTTGCCACCTGCAACCATCTCCACAAATCTGCCCAGCTTCTCTTCCTTGCTCCTCTCCTCCTCCTGCTCTTGGTAAGTCTGTTCTAATTCCTTCTCATTGTACAGGATATACACAAGGAGTAATTGCACTGGGTTCCCTGGGAAATATACAGACATGTCTTGAGAAATGTCTTGAGAAAACTGGTACGCTGCCTCTCTGGAGCCTGGAGAATTGCATGAATGTGAGGAAGGGTGAAGGCCCCACGCATTCCATTTCAGCTCATTTGAGGGCTATGAACCTCCAGGGAAGGGGAAACAATCTCCAAGAATCACGCCTGATCTCACACCGGACAGTAGAAATAATCCCCCCTGGATGAAAAAGGCCATTTCAAGTGGGGACTTTGAGGCCTTATACTCCACTGATCATGACCTCTGTCAACTCCCCGAATCCTTCCTTCTCTGTGGTCCTCCGCTATATCTCAAGGATGGACATTTGCAGAGTTTGAGATGCTAGTGGAGATTTAAATTCTAAACCTAATTGTAGGAAAAGCAGGATAATTGTATCCTTTCCTTACCTTCTAGACTTTGCCAAATTGCATTCTGGCATGACAGTTTTGAATACTTCTGAGTACCATGATGCACTGCGGTGGCTGCACGGGGCCGATTTCCTGGAGTGGGGCTTCATGTCCTGACATTTCCCGTGTTTGGACAAAGGAAAATTCCCCCTGCAGGGATATTCCACTCCAGATTTCCGCATGTGCATATGCTACCTGGGCGGAAAGGGTCTGCAATGCTCTGCCGCAGCAGTGGAGTTTGGAAGAAACTTTGATGGCGGTGTTATTGCACGTGAATGCAATCTCACCTTTGTAGGAACTGGGACAATGACCCATTAGGCTCTACGCAGCTGTGAAGCACCTTAAATCTGACTGTGGCATCTTCTGTCCCTTCCAGGACACCATAGGCAGGGGAGGTGACCAGCCTGGAAGGCCTGACTCCTCCACATCTATGTAGGCCTGCCCTAACCTGAGCTTCGTTGGCACCCGGGGTGACAAAAGGATCATGGAAATACT
>BDOT02000001.1:183190401-183205311 GCA_003118565.2 Paroedura picta
ATGGGGTCGCGATGGGTCGGACACGACTTCGCACATAACAACAACAAATGGCCCCTTCCAACTCTATGATTCTATGATTCTAAGATTCCTTCAGTTAGTTTGTACCTTCAGGGTACAAAAAAGACAGCTCTTCTTCAATGTATCCTTACCACAACTTTGTGAAGTAAGTTCATCCCTGAATCACCTAGTGACCTTCACAGATGAGATGCTCGGTCCTCTGCCTCATGGGTCTTAATATTCACCTTGTGGAATATAAATTCATTAAGCCTCATCATATACAAAAAAGGCATCAGATAAACACCTCAGAATTCTCCCCTCTGATGTGTTTATATCCTTGTTTAGACAAGGAACCTTTTTTTAAAAAATGAAGACAGGTAGAGCAGAACACAGCAACAGCTGAGAACCGAACAAGAGCTGAGCAAATCGGTTACATCCTTAAATTCTAAATGACATCCTCAAATTCCAAATTCATAAGTGCTGTCACCTTGAAATTGAATATTAAAATTTGAGCAAGACAGGTAATTTGCTTCCTCTGTAGTCAGCCAGGAGATGCCAGAGGTTCATTCCTGATCTGACTCAAGTCAACTGGGATAGGACTTTTTGACCAAGGCCTATAATATTGTACAATGAGGGACAACTGCAGGGTCAAAACACAAGGTTAACATTTCACAAGATGCTAAGGAAGCCTTGAAAATTAAATGATAGACCCAGAAATTAGTCATATGTTTTAATACTCCCCAGAAACAGTATAAAAGTTCTCGCCACTTCCAAATCTCCACAGCTCCTCCAGCTTCTCTTGCTTGCTTCTGTTTCCTGCTCTTGGTAAGTCCCTTGTAATGTTATCTTATTGAATATGTGTTAAGAAAGCAAGGTAAGGAAGCAAGTTTAGGGATTCTCATATTCGGGAAGAAAAATCCCAATGAATTTCAGAGGAAGCAAAGAAAGAGTTTGATGTGACTGTTTGAAATTATCATTTATGAACACGGGCATCTAAGGGAAGAAGAGATAAGGAATACACCAATTGTAGAAGAAGAGTTGGTTTTTATACCCCACTTTTTGCTAAAAGAAGGAGTCTCCTAGCAGCTTACAATTGTCTTCCTTTACTCTCCCCACAACAGACACAATGTGAGGTAAGTGAGGGTAAGAGAGCCCAGATATTACTGCTCAGTGAGAACAGCTTCTAACAGGACTGTAAGAAGCCCAAGGTCACCTATCTGGCAGCATGTGGAGGATGAGCAGGGAATCAAACTCTGCTGGCCAGATTAGAAGCCACTGCGCTTAACGAGGAAGAAAGAAATACATGTGGCCATAAGTTTACTCCTCACTGCTACGGCAGCATGGTGTTGTGGTTAGGAGTGACGTTGTTTAATTGAAGAACCAGGGCCCATTCCGCACACACAGGATAATGCACATTCAATGTGCTTTGGCAGCTGGATTTTCCTGTGCAGAACTGGAAAATCTGCTTCTGAAGTGTATTGAAAGTGCATTATCCTATGTGTGCAGAATAGGCCCCGGTTTGCAGCCAGGTGGGTGACCTTGGCCCGGTCACAATTCTCTCAGGGCTCTCTCTTCTTTACCTACCTCACAGGTTGTCTGTTGTGAGGAGAGGAAAGGTAGGCGATTGTGAGCCACTTTGGGGCTCCATTGGGTCTTCGTCTGTGAATTGCACAAAGTTTTCAAATCAGTTATCAACTTGTTAGACCATTTTGAGTAAATCTTCCTGAGCCATGTCAGGCTCCCCAAGGTATTGAATTTTATTTATTTTAGCATTTTTGTACCGTGCCCACATGAATGATCACCACAGGGCAATGTACAATGGAGTTATAAATAAGAATATATAATAATTGAAGGTTAAATCATTTTACACGGTATTTAAAGTTCTGATCTCTATCTAAAACTGCTAGCCCCACAGGGATGAGAAAAAGGGGCGCAGGAAGAAGAAAGGATGAGAGGGAGAGGGAGACCTGGGCCCTTTCCGCACACATAGGATAATTCACTTTCAATGTGTTTTGGCAGCTGGATTTTCCTGTGTGGAACCGGAAAATCTAATTCTAAAGTGCATTGAAAGTGCATTATCTATTTTGTGCAGAATAGTTCCTGGATAGGATGTTCATTCAGATATTTTTCCACTGGCCTCAATTATATGCTTGGCAGAAGGGCTCCATCTTGAAGGCAAAGAGTTGGACTAGATGACCCGAGAGATCCCTTCCAACTCTATGATTCTATGATTCTAACTTGCTATGCTGGATTTGGTGATTTTGTGTTACCATTTGAGTGTAGAAGATCAGAACCTAAAAAAGGTCAAATGAAGGCAAAGAATGTAAGCCTCTGTAGGGTAGATAATAAATATTTTTAAATATATTAGGACTATATTGATTAAAGTTAGGGGGTTGGACTAGGTGACCCATGAGGTCCGTTCAAGCTCTATGATTCTATGATTCTACCCAAGTTTGTTTTTCAACCATTCACTTGGTCACCTCCTCCTGTCATTTCTTACTGTCATTTCAGACGCACCGCCAACTTCCCAAGATGTCTTGCTGTCCTCCATCTTGTGCCATCCCCTCCTGCCCCCAATCTTGCTGCTCCCAGCCATGCTGCTCCCCATGCAGCTACCCAACCGGCGGTCTGGGCTCCCTGAGCTGCTGCCCCAGTCCATGCTGCCCCCCTTCATGCTGCGGTAACTCGACATCAGCCCAATGCCTTGGCATCACCAGCGGGGCCAGCGTCGCCTGCATCAACCAGATCCCACCCTCGGAAGTGGTGATCCAGCCACCTCCTATTTGCATAGTGCTCCCGGGGGCAGTTATGTCTGCCTCCTGTGAGCCGGTGAAGGTCGGAGGGTACACGGCCTGTGGCGGCTGCCCCCCTTGCGGTCGCATCTGCGGTTCGCCTTGTTAAGCCGAAAGGGGAGCTTCACGAGGATGAGAACAAAACAGCTACCTGGAAAGCATGGAACGGATTGAAGGGCGATGACTCCATGGACTTGGGTGCCGGAAGGCGTGATGCTTCCTTGTTCAAGTCAGGAACAGTCAGCGCTCAACGACATGGCAAATGCTCATGACCACAAACACGCAAAGGTTTCATTGAATTCTAAAGTCTACTCTCGCCTTGAGACAGTCACCCCCCACTTCTAAGCTTCATTTTGTTCTCCTAAACTTGTTGAATTTGAACCCAAACTTGTTGAATTTGAACCCAAAGGGTTTGAACAACTTCACTCTGTGGGCCTCTGAATGTTTCAGGAGCCCCCAGTAACAGTAACCTTTGCCTATCTCTGTACTCGTTTTACATTGTACGCTTTCCCTTATCTCAGCTAAACCCGCCAGTGGAATATAGCCTGGTGTTGCAGCAGAAAGCACACATGGGGTAATGGTTAAGAGCAGCGGCCTCTGATCTGGGGTGCCGGACTTCCCACTTCCTCCTCTGCATGCTGGGTAACCTCAGGCTTGTCACAGTCTGGATACTGCTGTTCTCACAGGGCAGTTCTCTCAGTCTTACCTCCCTCATAGGGTGTCTGTTTTGGGAAGAAGAAGGGAAGGTGGTTGTGAGCCGCTTTGAGATGCCTTCAGGTAGTGAAAAGTGGGCTATCGAAACCTACTTTTCTTCGTCTTCTTCAAAAGAGGCATGCTGCAATCCCCGAAACTGCTTAACGGACAAGGATGTCACCTTCTCTCTTTTTTCTCCCAATAAAGCTTCAGCTTGCATCAAAACTCCGTTTGTGGATTCACTTGCTTGTTTCTAAGAACTTGCGGAATGGGGAGGGGGAACTTGTGTTTTATAATCAAAGAATCCTAGAGAGGGAAGGGGACATCCGGGCCACTCAATCCATCCCCCTGTTCAATGCAGGATCCACCTAAAGCATCCACGAGAAGTCTCTGTCCAGACATTGTTTAAAGACCTCCAGTGTGGGGGAGTCCCCAACCTCCTTAGGCAATCCATTCAACTGCTGAACTAGACTCCACAGAACCCTAGAATGGGAAGGGGCCGTGCAGGCCATCTATTCACACCCCCTGATCAATGCAGGATCTGCCTAAAGCATTCAGGAGAATAATCTGTCCCACTGCTGCTTGAAGACCACCAGTGAGGGGGAGCTCCCATAAAAAGAACGTACCCCTCTCCCCCCAAAAAAAAATATGCAGCAAAAAAGACTAAAATTTAGTCCTCCGGAAGACATAATTGCTGATATGGTCACCAAGCCACCGGTCAGAGGGAAGTATGAGTACCATAGAGTTGGAAAGAGCATACAGGCCATCCAATCCAGCTCTCTTCTCAGTGCAGGATTAGCCTAAAGCAATCATGACAAGTATCTGTTCAGCTGCTGTAGGAAGTCTGCCAGTGAGGGGGAGAACCCAACTCCTTAGGCAGCCAGTTCCTTTGCTGAACTACTCTGACTGTGAATATTTTTCTTTATATCTGTCAAGCTCTGAAAGAACTCACAACTAACTTCTATAAAAGAAAGTTTTTAATGGAAGTTAACTTTAGTCACTATAACTAGGAAAGTCAAATCTGCCCTACAATAGAACTGCAAGCCCTTTTCAATACAATTCTCCTGCCCAAAACTTGAATGTTCCCAGGGGAGGAGAATCCTCTCCTCCAGGTGCCATCCATGGCTTCCTGCCAGAGGTGCTACAATTCGCTCGTCCTTGGACTGGCCGGCACCAGCGGAAAGATAAAGTTGCTAGCAAGCACCCCAGAGTTTCAGTTACAATGTTGCTGTTACAGTATGCAGAGCAAGCAGGCAGAGATCAAAGCACTAACAATTTAGAGTGGACACTACAAAGCATGATAACATGGGAACAGAGCACAGGCTTGGGTTACATGGAAACTGAGGAAGAGGTCACTGCAGTACAGGCAAAATGGAGTGACCCTTGTTCATAGACAAAATCATGGCAGAGAGCAGGCACTGATCCTGACGTTCCTCCAACCCAAGAACATCTTCCCCTCTCCCGTTGTCCCTGGACCTCAGGCACATTGGGAATTCTCGGTGGAACGCCCGGAGGAGACTGGGGCCTTGACATCAGGAGCACAAACCCACTCCCTATCCCCATGGGAACATCTTTCCATTCAATTAGGTACTGAAGTTTGCCTTTATGCCACCAAGAGTCCAGAATCTTGTCAACCTCGTAGTGAGTGTCCTTGTCGATGAACACCGGAATGGGTGTAGTCGAGGGGGGGTGCCATGGGTCTGGAGGCGGGGCACATTTCAGCACGCTGGAATGAAAAATGGGGTGCACATTTCTATAAGTCTTAGGCAGGACAAGTTTCACAGTTACAGAGTTTATCAGCTGGCTCACCTGGAAAGGACCCACAAATTTGGCCCCCAACTTGCGGGAGGGTTGTTGGCACTGCAGGTTTTTTGTGGACAAGTAAGCCAAGTCCCCCACAGCCCAGGCAGGGTTGGCCACAGGTTTCTTGTCGGCTTGAGCCTTGTAAGCTTGCTTGGCTTCCTCCAAACACTTTACAATCTCTGGCCAGGCTCTGGAAATTCCACTGGCCCACTTCTGAACATCAGGGGAGAAAATTTCCCAGGTAGGGACAGCCAACATATCCGCCCCATAGACAGCTTTGAACGGGGACACACCGGTCGAGGCATGAACCCCGTTGTTGTAGGCAAATTCAGCCAATGGGAGTAGTGACACCCAATCGTTCTGCTGATGGTTGATGAAGCAGCGGAGGTACTGTTCCAATATTTGGTTCACCCGCTCAGTTTGCCCATTTGTTTCCGGGTGATAACCAGAAGTCAGAGCCTGCTCCACACCCAACAGCCTTAAAAGCTCCCGCCAGAACTTGGCAACGAACTGCGGGCCCCGATCCAGGAGCAGTCTACTAGGGATTCCATGTAGGCGGTATATGTGGGTAACAAACAGGGAGGCCAGCTTCACTGCTGAAGGCATCCCCATACAGGGCACAAAATGAGCTTGTTTGGAAAAAGCGTCTACCACTACCCAAATCACGCTCTTGCCTTAGCTAAGGGGTAGGTCCGTGATAAAGTCCATGGTGACATCTGACCAAGGGCGGGACTGGGTGGGCAGCGGCTGCAGCAACCCCTTCTTTTTCCCCCCATGGGCTTAGAAGTCAGGCAAACGGGATACCCCTGCATGTAGTTCTCCACATCCCTCCGCAGAGAGGGCCACCAATAGGGCCATTGGGCTAGATGGAGCATCTTCACAAAACCAAAATGACCTGCGGGCCTAGAGTCATGACACAGTTTCAAAACCTCCTTCCTGGCACCCAAGGGAACGTACAGGCGGTTGTCTTTTAGAAACATGCCCCCCTTTTCCTAGAGAGAGGGGCGTAGTGTCTGAGATTCAGTGTCAGTCAGGACATCCTTTTGGACCCATCCCCCTGGGAATGACCCAACCCCCTTCGTTTTACTGCAGGTCATGACCATCAGTACAAATTGGGAGGGTGTGAACACCGTAACCACCAAAGGGGCTTGTTTACTGTCGTACTGGGGGAGGAGCGAGAGAGCATCGGCCAGAAAATTCATTTTCCCCGGCAGAGGCTTTAGAGTAAAGTTGAACCGGGAGAAAAACTCTGCTCACCGCATCTGCTTGGCGGAAAGCGAGCGGGGCTGCTTGAGCGCCTGTAAGTTCTTATGGTCTGTCCACACCACGAACAGGAGGGATGCCCCCTCGAGCCAGTGTCTCCAGGTAGCCAATGCTAATTTGACTGCGGCAGCCTCTTTTTCCCAGATCGCCCAGTTCCTCTCCAGACCAGAGAACTTTTTAGACAAATAGGCAATTGGGTGCAGCTTGCCATCCCCCGCTTCCTGGAGGATCACCACCCCTATTGCCACATCCGAGGAATCTACTTGCATCGTGAATTGCTTTGAAGGGTCTGCGTGCGCGAGTACAGGCTCTGATGTGAACAGAGCTTTTAGGTTGTCAAAAGCCATCTGGCAAGCCTGCGTCCACCATAGGGATGTGCCTGGCCGCGCCGCAGCTTTGCCACCCTCCTTGGTCTTTAATTGATCGGTCAGGGGCAAGGCGACTTTGGCAAAATTGGGGATGAATGCCTGGTAAAAATTAGCGAACCCTAGGATTCTTTGGAGCTGTTTGCGCGTTTTCGGGGATTCCCAAGCTAACAAGTCCCGGACCTTGCCAGGGTCCATTTCAATCCCCTTGCCTGACACCCGGAAGCTCAGGAACTCCACCGCTTCCCGGTGGAATTCACACTTAGAGAGTTTGGCATACAGGTGTTGCTTTCTGAGTCTTTGAAGCACCTCTCGTACCAGTGACACGTGTTCAGTTGGGTTATCTGAATACACCAAAATATCATCAAGGTAAACCAGGGCCCCCCGGTACAATAAATCATGCATAATTTCGTTAATCATATTCATGAACACGCCCGGAGCGCCAGCGAGGCCGAACGGCATGTAAGTATATTCAAACTGTGCCAGGGGCATGTTAAAAGCAGTCAAGTACTCATGCCCCTTCTTTATGTTCACCCTGTAGAAGGCTTCACGCAAGTCCAGTTTGGTGAAAATGCACGCTTTGCCCAAATGCCCCAACAAGTCTTTTATCAAAGGCAATGGGTAGGCATTGCACGTGGAGACTGCATTCAGCCCCCAATAATCCGTGCAAAGACGCAACGTCTTTGCACCCGAAGTCCACAATGCACTGCACCCCCAACTGCTTCCCTGATTTAGGCTCCGTAAGAGTCACAGGGAGAAATATCAAGGGGAGAGCACTCACCGAACGTTTGCCCCTGCCCGGGACCTGCTTGCAGGGCATTCTCACAGTAGGTCGCCTTCGTTTCCTAACTGCTCATTTGAGTTTGGCTCCTCGCCCGTGCCGCTGCCACTGGAGCTTGGAATGGCTGCAGCACCGCTCAATGGTGCCAACAAAGCGCACAGTCTTCTTGGGTGTACTTTTCTTTGGAGCTGCTCCTCCGGCCGCCACCCGCACGGGGATAGCGGCTCTGCTGGTCACCTTGCTTTCCACGGCAGTAGCTTGCTTCTTGCTCGGGCAATGAGTGAGGAAGTGCCCTGCCTAGACACACCCGAGGCACAACCCTTTTCCGCGGTGTCGGGCTCGCTCGGTGGCATCCGCTCTTGCTGGTGGGGCTGTCTTTTTTGGAGTAGAAGTTTTCGGTGGCAGTTTGTTTTTCCATCTCCCAGGCCAGCTGCCACCAGTAGCCGCTGTTCCACTTCTCCAGCCAAGCGCACCCATCCCATAACCGTTTTCGGGTGGTCGAGGTGCAGGCACTTGCAGGCCAAGCTCTCGTTAAGCTGTTCTTGAAAAGCTTGCACCCTCTGCGGTTTAGTCCAGTCGGGCACCGGTGCCGCCAGCTTTCGGAATTCCCATGAGTATTGGGACACCATCTTCGAGCCTTGTTTGATTGCCTTCAGCTGGTTTTCTGCCATTTTGCACTCGAACGGGTCCACAAACATCTCATGCATGCCTCGCATGAACCAGTCATAACTTCGAACAGCCGTGGGATTGTAGCGGTCGATGGACCACTTCGCCGCCTCACCATCCATGCAGTCACCCGCGAAGCGTATGCGGTCCGCATCGTCTTGGAAGGTGAACCCCATGTCCATCATATATGCTTGAAGATGGACGAGGAACCCCGGGAAAGTCCCCGGGTCAACGGTAAAGCGAGTCTTGAAGCGGTAGAGTCACCGAATCTCCGCTCCTCTCAGCTGCGGTGGCAACCTTCCTGGTGGGGCGTTTGCCCAGTCATAGTTGGGTGCGCGAGGTCGGGGATGTGCACCCAGGCGCCTTCGCCCTCTCCTGGCTCTGGCCCCGGCACCGTCTCCAAGCCCTGCGCCACCAGCCCCTTTGCCATCGCCAGCTCCCTGGCCCCTGTCACTGTCTCCCGGGTCTCCGTGGCTGACTCCTTGGCTGCCGTCCTGATCCCCGCTGCCTTGTCCGTCGGGCCGTGGTTGCGGCCGGCCGCCAGCCATGACTGCTCCTAGGTCAGCGTCTTGCTGCTCCTTGTCCTCCGAAGCCAACGATCCCACTGCCCCTCTGGCTCCGCTGGTACTGGCTCCCGTCCCTGCACCGGAGGTCCCTGCCGCCGCCATCTGCGCTCCGCAAGTCGGTGGCGCTGTGAGTGCAGGGAGCAGTTTCACTCCAGGCCAACTGGAGGTTGCCTGTAAATCCCGGAGCAGGTGACGTGCCACTCTCTGAGACACCAGCCCCAATTCCCCAGCCACCGAATGTGTCCAATCTCCCACGTGACTCATTTGGTCCCGGAGCTCCAGGACTTTGAGCGCTGTCGCAGTTCCGTGGTCCGGAACCCCCTTGGGCAGCCCTTTGGGCCAGTATTCATTCCCTGTGTGTTTGTCATATTTGGACAGCCATCGCCGTTCGGTGACATGCTTCTCCAAAAACCCTGCGGGCCCCGGGCTGAAGCTTCCCAATGCCTTCGACATCCCGGAGGTGCCACCGAGGCCAAGAGAGACCATCGCTACGAGGTCTTCTCTGATGTCACTCACGTAGTCATCCCCCTCATCCTCCTGGTCGCTAAAAAGGGTGCCCTCTCCCTGCCTAGCCATTGTGCCGAGAGAAGGCGTTGTGAGATTTGACTTAATGTCAAGCGCTGAAAGAACTCACAACAAACTTCTATAAAAGAAAGTTTTTAATGGAAGTTAATTTTAGTCACTATAACTAGCAAAGTCAAATCTACCCACCAATAGAACTGCAAACCCTTTTCAATACAATTCTCCCACCCAAAACTTGAATGTTCCCAGGGGAGGGGAATCCTCTCCTCCAGGTGCCATCCGTGGCTTCCTGCCAGAGGTGCTACAATTCGCTCGTCCTTTGACTGGCCAGCGCCAGCGGAAAGATAAAGTTGCTCGCAAGCACCCCAGAGTTTCAGTTACAATGTTGCTGTTACAGTATGCAGAGCAAGCAGGCAGAAATCAAAGCACTAACATTTTAGAGTGGACACTACAAAGCATGATAACATGGGAACAGAGCACAGGCTTGGGTTACATGGAAACTGAGGAAGAGGTCACTGCAATACAGGCAAAATGGAGTGACCCTTGTTCATAGACAAAGTCATGGCAGAAAGCAGGCACTGATCCTGATATTCCTCCAACCCAAGAACAACTTCCCCTCTCCCCTTGTCCCTGGACCTCAGGCACATTGGGAATTCTTGGTGGAACACACGGAGGCAGAGAGCAGGCACTGATGGCAGAGAGCAGGCATTGATCTTGACAATACCTATCTAGTACTGTTCTTACCCATTGTTTACATACAAGTCCTAACATCTACTTCCAACAGGAACTACTTCCTGTCTTCTTCCAAGTGACATTTTTTTCAAGGGAGTAATCATGTCCCTTCTCAATTTCCACTTCTCCAGGCTGAACATTTCCATGTTCCTCAGCCATTCCTCAAAGGGCTTGGTCCCCAGGCCCCTGATCATCCTCGTCACTCTCCTCTGCACCCTCTGAATCTTCATATGTGTAAGACACTTGGGAAGGGGTGGTGGTTTCTGCAAGTATCACCTCTTCAGTTATGAAAGGCTAAAGTTTCCGTAAGTTAATAACAACTTTAGCATAGAATCAATTTGGGCACCACAGAGGGATATAGACAAGAGGGATGTCCAGGGGAGGGCAACAAAGATGGTGAGATTTGGAGACCAATTTGGAGATTTTTAAACAGAGGCTGATTCTTTGAAGGTTCAAGTGGGTAGCAGGTGACAGTAGATGTGCGATAGGGTAGTGAGTGTCCTGCACAGTGCACGGGGTTGGACTAGATGACCCAGGAGGTTCCTTCCAACTCTATGATTCTATGAATTAGGTATAGATTCTTTCCACCAAAAGGGAAGATTATATTCTTAATTAAGTGATCTTAAGATTGACTATTGAATAATTAATATATTGGAGATATTTCTATTCTACATGTACACAAGTGGTGGAATTTAGAGGGAAACGTCTTTTCACTTCCTGGGGATGCCTGGAGATGTCCCACAACAGAAACCCTGTGAGTTAACTGGGTGTGATAAACTTTGATTTCTAAACAAGTAACCTCATAGAATGAATGTTTCTTTATTCAATAACTATGAAAATGTCTACAACGAAGGCATTTTCAGGAATGAGATACTAATAATAAGAGCAAGGAATATAGGGCTCTCCCCTGGGAATTCAAACCAAGCACAATTCAAACGAGTAAAAAAAAAATGATATAACCCTTTAGCCGTTTGGAAAGCAGGTCTGGGAACTATGGACCCTAACACAAGGGAGGGGGGAGGAATGTGGAGGGAGGATAAGGAGTCATAAAACATATCAGCAGGAAATGACCTTGGGGAGTCAAACTACAGCCTCTGTGTTACATCAGGGAAAGACAGGTCAAAGCAACACCTTAGCAGGCACAGAATCCAATCATTGAAACAGAATAAAATCATGGCAGAAAACCTGGGGATTCTGACAGTGGGGCTGAGAGAGCTCTTATTGCTCAGCAAGGACACCTGTAAGATAACTGGGATTGGCCCAGGGTCACCCAGCTAGCTGCCTGCAGAGGGGTGGGACCATCAAGCCCGGTTCTCCAGATTTGAGGCCACCACTCTTGAACCTCTATACCACGATATTACTTTTTTGGTCTAAAAGTACCACTGGTCTCCAACTTTGACTTGGCTATAGTTGAGCTATAGAATATCTTTTAATATGAAATTTAAGGATTAGAATATCTCACCTTTTTAACACTGAGAACCCCCTAAACAGTCTTCAGGCTACAAGAAACACCGGAAGTGGTGCAATCGTGCAGAACAGGGTTGGGAAGCAGATCTGTGGACACGGCCACCCAGGGCTCCTCTCCTTCCTACTCACTCCAGGCCCTCATTGGCCATTGGGGTGGGAATAACATGATCGTATATGGCGGTGGTTCTCAACCTTCCTAATGCCGCAACCCTTTAATATAGTTCCTCAAGTTGTGGTGACCCCCATCCATAAAATGATGCAAGTGTTATTTCACAGAAATTAAACCGAAACTGACCAATGGCATGAAGATCCATGGTTCAGGATTGTATATAAATTGTTTTTTTACCCGGAGT
This sequence comes from Paroedura picta, assembly GCA_003118565.2. Lineage (NCBI taxonomy): Eukaryota > Metazoa > Chordata > Lepidosauria > Squamata > Gekkonidae > Paroedura > Paroedura picta. The sequence goes on from BDOT02000001.1 coordinate 183,202,402, forward strand.
CTCTCAGTTCAGTTCTGCCTTTTGTCCCACCATGCTGATCTCGCTCTTTTCTGCTGCTACAGACAGATGAGCGCTCTATCATGATCTACCCCACGAGGCTGTTGTGTGGATGGTACCCCCTAGCCAAACTGTTTGACCTGCCGCGACCCCTGTAAAAGTGTCGTTCGTCCCCCAAAGGTGTCCTGACCTCCTTGTCGAGAACCACTGATATATGGTCATATCCCTTGATAAATATTTAACAAATTCATATTCATATTTATAAATACAAAATTATTTAACTCCCTCCCATTCCAGAAACCCTTCCAGGGTCATTAAGGACCCCAGGGCTTCATGAAACCCTCATTGAAAAAGCTTGGTACAGATACTATGAGACTTATGGTATTCTGAGCATTCAGTGTTCCCCCTGGAATGTAGGCTCAGAATTATTTAACATGGTTCAAAAGTATTGCTGTTGATGATTTTATTACTGCTTTCCACCTACACCAGGTATGGCAGATTGTACCTTATTGCACCTTATCTGACAATGGCTGACTTAGCAACAGCCACCTCCAGATTAGACTTCTGAAACATGGTCTGTGCAAAGCTACCCTTGAGGCTATTCCATAAACTCCAACTGGTCCAGATTGCAGCCTCTCAGTTCTTAACAAGGGCCCCAAGGAAAACACCACAGCTCACCTAGCTACATTGGCTCCAGATTGGAGACCAAATCAGATTCAAGGTTTTAACCTTGCCATTCAGGGACCAAAATGGTCTGGGATCCCTGCCCCCTCCCCCCCTCCCAAAGAGGATTAAGATCAGGCATTCTAAATCTGCTAAGGGTCCTTGGCCTCAGGGAAATATATCTGGCCTCAACTCTTTTCAGCCTTGGTCTTGGCCTGGTTGGAATGCTCTACCTGACGAAATCAGGACCTTTTGGGATCTCACAAGGTTCCGGAGGGTCTGCAATATCCAGCTGTTTCTCCAGGCCTATGATTGAGGCCAGGTAGTAAGACCAAGATATATTGGCCTTCCAACATGAAACATCCACCAATGGGGATTTCTTCAAATCCCCCCCCCATAGGAAATTCAATTCTACTTCGTGGATCTTAGTTGTAAGGTTGTATGAATTTTATTATGTATGATTTTATGCTGTAGTTAACTGCCCCAAGCTGATAGGATGGGGTGGTGTAGAAATAAAATATTTATTAATTTTTTTAGAGGAAGAGGGGATTTTCTTCAGCTCCTGGTAGGATATCAGTCCTCATTTATTACTATATTTCCAGCACAGTCTCTCTCAAAGAAGTATGGGAAATCCTACATGGTCCTTCCTTCAGAGCCTTGGTGTAGTGAGTAAAGGATCCATCTTGGTGTAATGGTTAAGAGAGCCATATTGCTGTGTGACTTGGGCCAATCATAGTTCTCTCAGAGCTGCCTCAGCCTCACCTACCTCACAGGGTGTCAGTTGTAGTGAGTAGAAGGGGAGACGATTGTAAGCCAGTTTGATGTAGTGGTTAGGAGTGCGGACTTCTAATCTGGCATGCCGGGTTCGATTCTGCACTCCCCCACATGCAGCCAGCTGGGTGACCTTGGGCTCACGACAGCACTGATAAAACTGTTCTGACCAAGCAGTAATATCAGGGCTCTCTCAGCCTTACCTACCTCACAGGGTGTCTGTTGTGGGGAGAAGAAATAGAAGGTGACTGTAAGCCGCTTTGAGCCTCCTTCGGGTAGAGAATAACGGCATATAAGAACCAAGTCGTCGTCGTCTTCGTCTTCGTCTTCGTCTTCGTCTTCGTCTTCGTCTTCGTCTTCGTCTTCGTCTTCGTCTTCGTCTTCGTCTTCTTCAAGATTCCTTCAGTTAGTTTGTACCTTCAGACAGCTCTTCTTCAATGTATCCTTACCACAACTTTGTGAGGTAAGTTCATCCCTAAATCACCTAGTGATCTTCACAGATGAGATGATAGGTCCTCTGCCTCATGGGTCTTCATATTCACCTTCTGGAATATAAATTCCTTAAGCCTCATCACACACAGAAAAGGCATCAGATAAACACCTCAGAATTCTCCCCTCCCCTCCGATGTGTTTATATCCTTGTTTAGATAAGAAACCTGTAAGGAATGAAAATAACTTGTGAAGGAAATGAGAATGGACCAGTGTCTGGAGTAACTTGTTTTTTTTTTTTTTAATGAAGACAGGTAGAGCAGAACACAACAACAGCTGAGAACCGAGCAAGAGCTGAGCAAATCGGTTACATCCTCAAATTATAAATTACATCCTCAAATTCCAAATTCATGAGTGCTGTCACCTTGAAATGGAATATTAAAATCTGAGCAAGGCAGGTAATTTGCTTCCTCTGTAGTCAGCCAAAGGAGATGCCAAAGGTTCATTCCTGATCTGACTCAAGTCAACTGGGATAGGACTTTTTGACCAAGACCTATAATATTGTACAATGAGGGACAACTGCAAGGTCAAAACATAAGGTTAAAATTTCACAAGATGCCAAGGAAGCCTTGAAAATTAAATGATAGACCCAGAAATGAATCATATATTTTAATACTCCCCAGAAACAGTATAAAAGTTCTCGCCACTTCCAAATCTCCACAGCTCCTCCAGCTTCTCTTGCTTGCTTCTGTCTCCTGCTCTAGGTAAGTCCCTTGTAATGTTATCTTATTGAATATGTAGTAAGAAAGCAAGGTGAGGAAGCAAGTTTAGGGATTCTCTTATTCGGGAAGAAAAATCCCAATGAATTTCAGCAAAGAAAGAGTTTGATGTGACTGTTTGAAATTATCATGTATGAACAAGGGCATCTAAGGGAAGAAGAGATAAGGAATGCACCAATTGTAGAAGAAGAGTTGGTTTTTATACCCCACTTTTTGCTAAAAGAAGGAGTCTCCTAGCAGCTTACAATTGTCTTCCTTTACTCTCCCCACA
>BDOT02000001.1:183230090-183240229 GCA_003118565.2 Paroedura picta
AAACCTTGAGCCTGAAGTGATTGATGGTGTGTAACAAAGGAACAGACTGGTTTTGTTTCTTCCAAAATCTGCACAGCCTAAAGGGATGTTAGCTAAATCTTGCAGTTCAACGTATGTCAGATAAGAGGGTCCTAATAAGATTGGTGGTAAGCCAGGCTTTCTCAACCAGGGTTTTGGGGGAAAAAACTGGGGTTTGTTAACTGCACTGGAAGGTTGAGGGGGAGTTAATTTTAAAATAGTTTTTAAAAATTGTTAGACATTTATCAAATGATATGACTATATATGGTCATGTCGACCCAATCCCATCTCACAAAATGTCCAGTAGTGGTCCTGAAGGGGGTGGGAAGGAGAGATGCCCCAATTAGGCATCTACACAGCTATGTTACCCCACCATATTGTTCCACTTCTGGGGTTTCTCGAAGCCTGAAGAATTTTTCAGGGGTTTCTCAATGTTAAACATTTGAAAGAGGCTGCTCTAAGCATAGACAGCATCAGACTGCTTGAAAGGAGCCTATATGTTCTTTTGGTCATTGGAGGTACACTTCCAGGGCATTTTCGGTAACTGGATCTCCACCAAAAGTCATTGCCCCTGATTTAGAGTGAATTCTGCTGCAGGATGGAAGGATCGGACATCCAGAATTTCCGTTCAATTTCGGTGCTGAAGTGGGCAATGGACAGCAGAGGTGGGCAAAGAATAAGAACAGAATTTTATAATTTGTACCTTCCAGGCAAGTTGGCTTCCATTGTGGTCACCCAGATGATGCTGCATGTTCATTCCTGATCTGACTAAAGTCAACTAGAATAAAACTTCTGACCAAGGCTTGTACTACTGAATGACGAGGAAAGTCTACAGGATAAACTATGTTCACACGCAATGTGATGTTAAACTCCTTAAAAATGCCTTAGGAGCACATGTATATTTAACAAATGGAAGAGTCAGAAATGAGTCATGCATTTCACGCTCCCAAAAGGTGGTATAAAAGCTCCTGCCTCCTAGAACCAACTCCACACCTCTGCTCAGCTCCTCTTGCTTGCCTCCCTTCTGCTGCTCCTGATAAGTCCCTTCTAACTCCTTCTTATTATGTAGGATATATACGATAGTTGCACTTGCCTCTCTGGGAAACCGACAGAGGTTGATGTAGAAATGCAAAGAGGAAATGGGTATGCTGCTTCTCCAGAGCGGGAGATACCTGCATGAAAGTGAGGAAGTCCCAATGCATTCCATCTTCATCTCATATAAGTGCTTTCAGCCTACAGGTGTGGTCTGTCCCTGTCCAAGAATCACTCCTGCTCTTCAGATAGTAGAAATGGCTAGATGAAATGACCATTTCAGCTTGGGACTCCCTGGCATTATTCCACACTGAAATCCTCTCCTTTAACATTTTCTTTGTCATGATCTGCCACCCTATAGAATTATAGAATCATATAACTGGAGTGTCCTCCAGGGTCATCTAGTCCAACCCTGTCCAGACTGCAGGAAATTCACATGCCCATGATCAGTGACCCCAAATCCATGACCAGATGTTTCCCCCTCCCAACAAAACCAGAATCCATGACCAGTCTGGCCTGGAGGAAATGTGCCTCCCAAATTTGGCTGCACCACTTCTCTTAAGTGTCTATCTAGCCTCTGCTTAAAAACCTCCACGGAAGAAGAACCCACCATCTCCCAAGGAATCCTGTTCCACTGAAGAACTGCTCTAACAGTTTGCAAAATGTGTTAAGGTTTAAATTCTATTGGTAATTGTAGAAAAGGTGGGAGACATTTGATCCTTTTGCTACCTTTTGGAGGAAGCCTCAGTGAATTATGGTATGGCAGTTTTGAGAACTGCTGCTAGTCGCTAAACTTTAGCCCCCAAGAATTGCTGGTCTTGTAGAACCAGTCTTTCCTATCTGAAATTCCAGCAGGCTGAGACCAAAATGATCTTTTCACACCAGAAAAACTAGGATTGTCTGGGCATAAATTCAAAGTTGAATGCTGTGTCCCATACCCTTTCTTCCATTTTACATCTACTGCAAGATGAGAGCATGTTCAGTTGTAACCATTTTTAAACAGAGGCTGGAGAGCCATCTGACGGAAGGCTGATTCTGTGAAGGCTCAAGGGGGTGGCAGGTGACAGTAGATGAGCGAGAGGGTTGTGGGAGTCCTGCATAGTGCAGGGGGTTGGACTAGATGACCCTGGAGGCCCCTACCAACTGCATGATTCTATGATTCTATGATCTAATGTTTACACTCCTCAAACCTCGTAGAATTCTAAATTGCTTTTGGACTTGAATCCATCACTGGTAAATATAAATCCCAAAAAAAGCCACAGCATTTAAAAAAAAACATAAAATGTTTCTCATCTCATTTCTCTTTGAGGTTTTCAGTCTCAAAAAGGCCCTAAATTCAGTCCAAGAGGTGAAATACGACACCTTATCTCTAGCCAGAAGCAAGGGAAGGTTTTCTCTCTTCTTTCTTGTAGTAACTCCGGCTCAATTATCCAAAACTCTTAGTTAAATCAGATTTCTTTCCTGGGGGCCTGGTGATACTTGGAGCCTTGTTTGGTTTCTTCTTGAACATCCAAATTAACATTTCTCACAGTTTCATATTGTTCTTCCAGACTCCCCTCCACCTCTCCAAGATGTCCTGCTGCTGTGCTCCATCCTGCGCCGTCCCGTCCTGCCCCCAGCCCTGCTGCCCCAGTCCCTGCTGCCCCCCTTCCTGCTGTGGTTGCCCCACACCAGCCCGTTGCCTTGGGGTCACCAGCGGGGCCAGCGTCGCCTGTGTCAACCAGATCCCACCCTCGGAAGTGAGGATCCAACCACCTTGCTGCACTGTGATCGTCCCAGGGGCCATTCTGGCTGCCTCCTGTGAGCCCATGAGGGTTGGGGGGTACACAGCCTGTGCCGGTGGCCCCCCTTGTGGATGCATGTGTCCCTGTTAAGCCGGGCGTCACACGGATGGGAATGAAACGGCTACTGGAAATGTATTGAATGGACTGACGGCTCGCAACTTCACTGACTTGGGTGTCAGAAAGAATTGCACTACTTAATTCAAAGCAAAGTCATTTGGTGCTTACGGAATTTTTCAAACCCATGTCCACAAACATGCTTTCTCTCTACTCTAAGCTTCCTTTAATTTTCCTTTACTAATTCTGCTTTTGAGACTAGAAGGCTACGGACATCTCCTTTCCTCTCGTCTCACAGTCTTTCAGGGCTCACAAAGATTTTCCTCCGTCAAAAATCAACTTCGTTTATCTCTGCCTTCATTTGCTTTGTAGCCTTTTAATTATCTCGGCCAAATGGGCAGTGGGAAAACCCCTGGTTCTTGTAAAGAAGCCATGTTTGTCATCCCTGAAACTGTTACAGTGGAAATGATGCCACCTTCTCTTCTTTTTGTTAATAAAGCTTCTGACTGCATCTAAACTTTTTCTTCTGGATTCCGATGCTTCTTATTTATAAGCACTTGAAAACTGGGGAGGGGTCAGTGCACAATGGGGGAACATGCAGGAATAGATCACAAATCCATACTGGGTTTCATCTTGAAATCATCTGTGGTCATCGGTGTACTTTCCTTTGGAGGGAGGAAAGCTTTCCCCTTCTGCCTAACCATTGGCTGACAGGGAGGCCACAGAAAACCCCATTCTCACTTAAAAGACTGCTGTGTCTGGCTGATCTTCATAGTCTTTATAATCTTTATAGCCTGGAGGTGAACTGTCATTCCAAGCGATATCCAGGCTCAACCTGGAGGTTGGCTACCCCTAGGTTAGAAATATTTCTTGAGGTTTGTAGGTGAGGCCTCGGAATGGTACAGTGCTTCAGAGTCTACCTTCCCAAGCACAACTGCAGAGCTCAGAGATGAGCAACAATAGTAGAGAAATTGGTAAAGGCATCCCTTACCAGCAGCAGGTGGTATTATTGGTACAGACAGAAAGAACAACATGATAGTAGAGACAATGGTAGACACTTGCAGGCTAAGGTTGGGGTGGAGTGGTGCAGGTGTGTCCCACCTTCACTGGCAGTCTTCAAGCAAAGGTTGGATACACACTTTTCTTGGATGCTTTAGGATGCTTTGGGCTGAACCTGCGTTGAGCAGGGGGTTGGACTAGATGGCCTGTGTGGCCCAACTCTATGATTCTATGATTCTATGGTTCTATGATTCTATGATTCACCTTAAGGGTGGCATCTGGCCAGCCCTTACCAGCTAAAAACCAAAGGGGGGATTAGAACTGTATCCATAAAAACCCAACTGCTAACAGAACTTTCCAAGGTTGAATGTCTGCATTATTGTTCAGATTATATTATTTTTATTGTGCACAATTAAGAAAAAAAAAACAAATTTAGGATTAAAAACATATATCCAACCCTAAGGCTATTGCAAACCAGTATGCTATACACTATGCAAGCCAATATTCAGAAACTTTTCGGCCTTTATAGGGCCTTCTTCTAAGGTCTGGTTTTAACACATACCAATTCTTAAGAGATATAAAATATGTACAGCAGCTAATAAAAGCTGCAAAGAAAGAGCTTGGTAAAATGAAAAAAATATTTTGTAATTCTACCCAAACGAGGTTAATACACAACAGAAGAAATTGTAAAGTCACTGTCTACTGGTCTAGAAAGCCGCTTGATTATGTGGCCCATTCCGCACAAGGATCAATGTGGCAAATTGCTTGCAGAAAGAAATAACGGAATTTAAAATAGTGGAATTCGGCGTAACACATACCTGCCTTTGTAGTGGAATCCAGTTGCGTTTCAATCGTTTCCCACAGGTTTCCGGACTCGCCAAAAATCGCTAGAAAGGAAGTGATTTTTTCCATGCTTTGTCCCGCCCCTGGCTGTCAATCAAATGAGCAGCCAATGGGCGGTTGTTACCATGCTCCGGAATATCCCCTTTCCCTTTAAGAACAGTTTTAAGAAAAAAAAAAGAAAAAGAAAAACACACGTTGCAACGAATATGCCTTGATGCCTTGATTCCTTGCTTCCTCCTAATGTAGAGACCCATCTAGCTGGCACCTGGTGTGTGAGCTGCCGTTTCATCGTTGCCACACTCCCCCGAGTGAAAAAAAAATCCCCCCCCTCGTGCACGGGTGCGATTTTCAGCCGAAAATAAAGGGAACTTGCAAATGGGGCTTGTTGTGCTTGGTGACTTGAGGGGAGCTTTAAAGCAGCTCTGTGGAGGGACTGCAGCCAGAGAAGCCTCGCTGGGTGAATGAAGGCTCGCTGGCTCGTTCTCCGCTCGCTCCGAGAAAAAAATATGGCGATTGCTTCGCCGGAAGTTCAGAGGAGAGAGCCAGGGGGAGGGACTTTGCTGAAACTGCAACAATGGTAATGCACAGAACTTTTTTGAAACTGTTGCAGATTGTTTGCAAGAGTATAGCGCTTTCCAGAGGCTGAATCCACTTTTGGGGATTTCCCTGGAAATGCTACAATGAAGCGCTTTTCGTGGGTCTGTTTCAGGAGTGTGGCAGATTGTGTGTGACGTCGTGCATAACTGCAAATTAGTAGCGTTTAAACTTGCCACACTCCTGCTACATTTAACTTGTGTGGAATGGGCCTGTGATTCTGCCTTAGAGTAATTGATCTCAGTGTCACAATCTAGATGGTTCTGCCATTATTTAAGTTATTATTTTTGGCCAAATGCAGGATACGGCCTTGTAGCTTAGAGCTTGCCTCTGATGTTTAGATTATGAAGAAGAAGAAGATGAGTTGGTTCTTATATGCCACTTTTCTCTAACCCAAAGAGTCTCCAAGTGGCTTTCGACCGCCTTCCTTTTCCTCTCCCCACAACAGACACCCTGTGAAGGAGGGGAAGCTGAGAAGGCCCTGAGATTACTGAAGAAGAAGAGTTGGTTCTTATATGCAGCTTTTCTCTACCAGAAGGAGTCTCAAAGCGGCTTCATTCGCCTTCCCTTTCTTCTCCCCACAACAACTCTGTGAGGAAGGTGAGGCTGAGAGAGCCCTACAGAAAGAATATGACCTCTTGCACTTTTAATGCACCATCTTTACTGCATCATACTTTCTTCTCATACTTTGCTGACAGTCCACAAGTACCCCAAGATCTCCTTTACACACACTGCTAACCAGATGTTTCAAAATATGCTAATTTTGAGAGGTTTGTCATCACATCTAGCAAAATTAATTTACCCGTTTCTTTGGGTCAAACTTAATATCTTACAATTGCCTTCTCACTCCCCACAACAGACACCTTCTGAGAAAGGTGAGGCTGAGAGAGCCATGATATTACTTGAGAAGAAGAAGAGTTGGTTCTTATATGCCACTTTTCTCTACCCTAAGGAGTCTCAAAGAGGCTTACAATCCTTTTCCCTTCCCTCTCCCCACAACAGACACCCTGTGTGGGAGGTGGGGCTGAGAGAGCCCTGGTATTCCTGCTTGGTCTCAGTGCTGTGTCAAGCCCAAGGTCACCCAGTTGGTTGCACGTGGGGGAGAGCAGAATGAAACCCGACTTGCCAGATTAGAATTACACTCTCCTAACCACTACACCCAGCTGGCTCTTATGATGCCTGTTTCCCCTGGACATTTCTTTCCTCCTTTCCTGCCCTTCTCAGACCATCCCCCTCCACTTCCGCTCCCCCCTGGTGTTCTGGAATCAGGAGTCCCATCAGGAACATTTGGCCTTAAATCACCTGACTTGTTCAAAGACTCCCCATGGGAGAGGGGAAACTCGCAGGGAGAGAGATATACATTGGCCTGTACCTCGAACCCCAGTTTGCTTAACTTTTCTTTATGAGTGTGCTTGCTTGGGTCAATAAATGAAACCTTTGCTTAAGTAAAGAGGTTGCTTTTTGACTTGAGGAAGACCTCAAACTGAATGGCATTTGTTCATCATGGTGTCATTGACAGTCTCAACACCTGCTACCTGGGAACAAGAAGCCCAGTCCTGAATTTGGGCCTATTCCTATGTCCTCTTTGTTGTTGTTAGGTGTGAAGTCGTGTCTGACCCATCGCGACCCCATGGACAATGATCCTCCAGGCCTTCCTGTCCTCTACCATTCCCCGGAGTCCATTTAAGTTTGCACCGACTGCTTCAGTGACTCCATCCAGCCACCTCATTCTCTGTCGTCCCCTTCTTCTTTTGCCCTCGATCGCTCCCAGCATTAGGCTCTTCTCCAGGGAGTCCTTCCTTCTCATGAGGTGGCCAAAGTATTTCAGTTTCATCTTCAGGATCTGGCCTTCTCAGGAGCAGTCAGGGCTGATCTCCTCTAGGACTGACCGGTTTGTTCTCCTTGCAGTCCAAGGGACTCGCAAGAGTCTTCTCCAGCACCAGAGTTCAAAAGCCTCAATCCTACGTCCTCTAGCACTGAGCAATGACCCCCTGCCCATTTTTTACGTTATTAAAAAAAAGGCAAAACTAAGAAGACAAATTTTGATGCAGACTGAGTCTTTATTGCAGAAAGGCAGAGAGGGTGACATCATTCTGAGCTAAGCAGTTTAAGGGACAAATCTGGCTTCTCTCTTCAACAAACCATGGTTTTCCCACTGCTCATTTAGCTGGGATAAAAGAAAGGCTATTAAACAAATGAATTTAGATATAAGAAAGGTGATTGTTGAGGCATGAAGACATACAGAGAGAAGAGACATATTTTTTCCTGAAGTCATCATAAGGAAAATGAAATGAAGCTTAGAGAGGGGGAAAGGTTCAACGTGAGTGGAAAGAGAATGCAAAGTAACTATTTTATGTCTGTAGTCATGGGCTTTTGGAAGTGTGTTATGCCCCAGCTGTTATTGATTTCATCCAGGAAGGGCCATTCTTTCTGAAACCCATGAAGTCATCAGCCGTCAATCCGTTCCATATTTTCCAGGTAGCCATTTCATTCCCATCCGTGTGAAGCCTGGCTCAACAGGGACACATGCACCCACAAGGGGGGCAGCCCCCACAGGCCGTGTACCCTCCCACCCGCATGGGCTCGCAGGAGGCAGCCAGAATGGCCCCTGGGACCACCATGATGCAAGGAGGGGGCTTGATCGTCACTTCCGAGGGTGGGATCTGGGTGACGCAGCCAACGCTGGCCCCACGGGCGATGCCCAGGCAACGGGCTGGTGTGGGGCCCCCACAGCAGGAAGGGGGGCAGCAGGGCTGGGGGCAGGAGGGGACGGCGCAGGATGGAGCACAGCAGCAGGACATCTTGGAGAGGTGGAGGGGAGTCTGGAAGAACAATAGGAAAGGATGGGAGACATTAATGCAGATGCCGAAGAAGAACCAAACAAGGTTCTAAGCAAGTGGGTGAGAGAAAAAGACAGAGAGATCCTTATTTTATTTTCATCTTGAGCTAATATATCTAACTTAACAATTTAAATTAAATTTAGGGCTGGTATAGATGGAAAAATTCAAGGGGAGTGTCATGAAATATTTCATAATTGATTTTTGTAATAATTTTGGATTTTGGGGGGAGGGAGACTTGCACTACTAAATGATAGATTCAAGTCTAGTAGCACTTCAAAATCCAAGGAGGTTTGGGGATTATCAGAATTTGATGGCCATAGCTAGCTTCATCAATATCTGGAGGACCACAGGTTGACTACCCTTGGGATCCAGTTTGGTGTAGTGGTTAGGAGTGCGAACTTCTAATCTGGCATGCCAGGTTCGATTCTGCACTCCCCCACATGCAGCCAGCTGGGTGACCTTGGGCTCGCTACAGCACTGATAAAACTGTCCTGATCAGGTAGTGATATCTGGGCTCTCTCAGCCTCCCCTCCCTCACAGAGTGTCTGTTGTGGGGAAAAGAAAGGGAAGGTGACTGTAAGACGCTTTGAGCCTCCTTTGGGTAGGGAAAAGCGGCATATAAGAACCAACTCTTCTTCTTCTTCTTCTTCTTCTTCACAGTATCTAACTTTCTCTTTAATTAAATGTAAGCCTTTTCTGAGATTGAAAACTTCAAGAGGGAACGAGAAGAAAACTATTGTGTGATTGATTTTTTTGTAAAATGTTGCATGATTTTTACAGATTTATAATTATCAATAAGAGCTTATCCACTACATCCTGTATGGCTCAATGACATTCGACTTAGCTTGAATACCGTACTGTCCACTGTCTCTGGATCCGACGATGATACAGTCATATTTCTTTTGGCCGATTTTTTCCCTCCTGTCACTTTAAAAGTTGCTCATTTCATTTCCTCATCCATTATTTCGAGACAAAGAGTTTGTTTCCACAATGGCTGAGGAATCCGTTTTTTTAGTTGGTATAATTCTTTTATTTCACTGCCCTTATTTTATTTTGCACTTATAATTTCCTTATGGTGATCACATGTTTATATTGTGACATATTGTGAATATAAAGGTCATGGCTATCACCTTCAAGGCCATACGCGGTCCAGGCCCAGTATACCTGAGGGATCGCCTCTCCGCCTACACCCCTCAAAGAGCCTTGTGGTCTACCTCCTCCAACCTCCTGGTGGTCCCTGGCCCCAAGGAAGCCCGCTTGACCTCAACCAGGGCCAGAGCTTTCTCCATCCTGGCCCCCACCGGGTGGAAGGAGCTCCCAGAGGAGATCAGGGCCCTGACGGAACCCAAACAGTTCCGCAGGGCCTGCAAAAGGGAGCTCTCCCGCCAGGCATTTGGTTGAAGTTGGCCAGAACCATCGCTTCCAATTGGCCCTCAGGCCCCCACTCCTATTATAACTGCCACTAGTCTGCCTGGCGCTCTGGGTCCCGGTAGGAGTTGAGCTGAGGCTGCTTTGCAGTTCATGTTATTACTGTTATCATGTTGGGGTTATTGCTGTTGTACTGTTGGTGTTGTCACACGTGTTCCTCATGTTATGTGCATCTGTTTCCTGTTCCCTGTAAACCGCCCCGAGCATTCGGGGGAGGGTGGTATATAGATATAGATATAGATATAGATATAAATATAAATATAAATATAAATATAAATATAAATATAAATATAAATATAAATATAAATATAAATATAAATATAAATATAAATATAAATATAAATACAGAGCCTCTTGTGGCGCAGAGTGGTAAGGCAGCAGAAATGCTGTCTGAAGCTGTCTGCCCATGAGGCTGGGAGTTCGGTCCTAGCAGCCGGCTCAAGGTTGCCTCAGCCTTCCATCCTTCCGAGGTCGGTGAAATGAGTACCCAGCTTGCTGCTGGGGGGTAAACGGTAATGACTGGGGAAGGCACTGGCAAACCACCCCG
>BDOT02000001.1:183297365-183309789 GCA_003118565.2 Paroedura picta
TTTCGATGCAGGCAGAAGCTTTATTGCAGAAGGGAAGAGAAGGTGACATTATTTCCAGTGAAGCAGTTTAAGGGAAGAAAATCCTGCTTTCTTTACTCAGCAAACAGTGGGTTTTTCCCATTGTCCATTTAGCTGAGATAACAGAAAGGCTATGACACAAATGATTATAGAGAGAAAGAAAGATGATAGTTGAAGCAGGAAGTCCTTGGTGGATCCCTAAATGATTTGGAGATCAATAGAATGATGAAGTTCATAGCTTTAAGGATTCAAAATCAATGTAAGCTTTGGGAAATGAAAGAAGTTACAGGAAGAGAAAGAGGGAGAAGAACAAGGAGAAGAACAAGGAGAAGAAGAAGAGTTGGTTCTTATATGCCACTTTTCTCGACCCGAAGGAGGCTCAAAGCGGCTTACAGTCGCCTTCCCTTTCCTCTCCCCACAACAGACAACCTGTGGGGTGGGTGAGGCTGAGAGAGCCCTGTTATCATTGCTCGGTCAGAACAGTTTTATCAGTGCCGTGGCAAGCCCAAGGTTACCCAGCTGGTTGCATGTAGGGGAGTGCAGAATCGAACTTGGCATGCCAGATTAGAAATCTGCACTCCTAACCACTACACCAGTCTGGCTCTATAAAATCCAGTAGAAAGGATACAAAGTAACTACCACATATTTGTTAAGCACCATTTGTGAAGAACCATTATTGATCAGAATTAGGCAGTGCCATTCCTTCGGGCACCCAAGTCCATGAAGTCATCAACCGTTAATCCATTCCATACTTTCCAGGTAGCTGTTTAAATCCCATCCGTGTGAAGCCCGGCTTAACAGGGACACATGCGCCCACAAGGGGGGCAGCCACCACAGGCCGTGTACCCTCCCACCCGCATGGGCTCACAGGAGGCAGCCAGAATTGGCCCTGGGACGATCACGGTGCAAGAGGGTGGCTGGATCATCACTTCCGAGGGTGGGATCTGGTTGACGCAGGCGACGCAGGCCCCGCTGGTGACCCCAAGGCAACGGGCTGATGTGGGGCCCCCACAGCAGGAAGGGGGGCAGCAGGGACTGGGGCAGCAGGGCTGGGGGCAGGAGGGGACGGCGCAGGATGGAGCACAGCAGCAAGTCATCTTGGAGAGGTGGAGAGGAGTCTGGAATGAAATAATGAAAAGATGGGAAATGTCAAGGTGGATGCTGAAAAAGAAACCAAACAAGCACAAAATGGAGCACAGCAGAAGGCCACCTTCTTGGGGTGGGTCTGGAATGGCATTGCATGATTGATAACCTTGGGCCACAGCCTGATGCGGTTTTTGATAGACAAGATGGTTTAAACAAGACTCTCTTGGGAGCACAATTTGAATTAGTAGCAGAAGTTACCAAAACTGCCATGCCAGAATTCAATCAAGCATAGTTGAGACGGCAAGAAAAGGATAAAATTCCTTCAACCTTTTCTACCATGACCCAGAGAATTTAAATCTTAGGAAGAAGAAGGGTTGGTTCTTCTATGCAGCTTTTCTCTACCCGAAGTCTCAAAGTGACTTCCAATCACTTTCCCTTCCTCTTCCCACAACAAATACCCTGTGAGGGAGGGGAGGCTGGGAAAGCTTTGAGATTACTGAAGAAGAAGAAGAGTTGGTTCTTAGATGCCGCTTTTCTCTACCCAAAGAAGTCTCAAGGCAGCTTCCATTCGCCTTCCCTTTCCTCTCCCCACAACAGACACCCTGTGGGGTGGGTGAGGCTGAGACAGCCCTGATATCACTGCTCAGTCAGAACAGTTTCAGAACAGTACAGTGTTCAGAACAGTGGTGAGCCCAAGGTCACCCAGCTGGCTGCATGTGGGGGAGCGCAGAATCGAACCCGGCATGCCAGATTAGAAGTCCTCACTCCTAACCACTACACCAAACCGGCTCTGAGAAAATCTGGTGTTTGATAGAGTATGAACGGACTTACCAAGTGCAGGAGGCGAAGAGAAGCAAGCAAGAGGAGCTGAGCAGAGGTGTGGAGATGGTTGCAGGTGGCAAGAGCTTTTATACCACCTTTGGGAAGCGTTAAAGGCCTGACTCATTTCTGAGTGTTTCGTTTGTGAAGTGCACTTGTGCTCCTAATACATTTTCAAGGGGTTGATCATCATATTGTGTGCGGACATATTTTCTCCTGTAGACTTCTCTTGTGATTCAGTCGAACAAAACTGGGTCAGATCTGTCCCAGTTGACTTGAGTGAGATCAGGAAGGACCATCTAACTTTGGACACTTCTACCTATGAACACCTATCACTTTTCTCCTGTGTCCACCTGACCTCACCAGCCAGTCAATATTGCTTGGCAACCTTTTAGCCTCCAGGCCTAATCCATCTTCCTCTGGAAGAGTAAAAGTGACCAGTTCCATGTCTTGGGGATGAGACATCCCGAATCAGGATGAGGTGACAAGAGGTGAAATGAGGGAGCAGGAATGCTTAGAGTCAGAGGAGAACGTAGTCATTGTGGGCATCTCAAGAACTTAGTGGGATGAGGATAAACAGTGGGATTCAGTGATTCCAGGAGCTCTTTGGTCTCCAGGAGTTTCCAGGTTCAGCCTCTAGCATCTCCAGCTCAAAAAGGACCAGGTGGAAGGCGGTGGAAGGCTTCAAGCTCAGACCCTGGAGAACTATTGCAAATCCAATTAGATAGGACAAACGTTGACAGGTCATTACACAATAGGTGGTGTGCAAATGTTGCGTATGACTTGGGAAGTGAGAGGTGCCGCTCGGCTGCTGCAGTTTTGCTTTGTGCCTTAAGCAGGAGTAGATGGGCATGTCAGCTGCAGGGCTTTGGTGGGGAATTGTGCAGGGTATGGAATCTCTTCCTCTACATGTTGTAGACATGAGGACCACAATGTCAAGTGCTGACAAAACTCACAACAAAACTTCTATGAAAAGAAAGCTTTAATGGAAGTTAGCTCTAGTCACTATAACTCAGGAAGTCAAATCTGCCAAACAACAGAACTACAAGCACTTATCAATACAATTCTCCCGCCCAAAACTTGAGTGTTCCCAGGGGAGGGGTGCCCCCTCTCCCAGGTGCCATCCCAGGCTTTCTGCCAGAGGTGTTGAAATTTGCGCGTCCTTGAGCCAGCCGGCGTCAGTGGAAAGATAAAGCCTTTCGCAGGGTCCCTGTTACAATGTTTCTCAAAGGGAGACAATATGCAGAGCGAGCAGGCAGAGATCAAAGTAAGCAAATCAAAGCAAGCAACTACAAAGCATGAGTACATGGGAACAGTGAATAGACATGGGTTACAAGGATAAAACACAATATGCAAATGGAAGGTACAATAAGACACAGGCAAGATGGAGTCACCCTTGTCTGTTAGAGGATAATGGCAGAGAACAGACACTGATCCTGACACACATCACCCCATTTGGGGTCCGAGCAGATCTATACTATGTTCCCAAACATTATTTATCTCCTGGATTTGGGATGAGAAAAATTAGTGATTGTAGGAGACATCATCTAACCCCGAGAGCAGTTTTGGAGTAAGGCAGGGAAGAAATCCCAAAATAAAAATAAAATAAAACATACTAAGTGAGAGAAGTAACCAGCAAGATCCTCCACTTATGGAGAATCTAGCTTGGTGCCATGCTAAGAATGGCGGTTTCTAAACTAGTGAGACTGGTTTGATTCCCCATTCCTCTGCATGAAACCAGCTGGGTGACTTGGGGCTAGTCACAGTTCTCTCAGAGCTCTCTCAGCCCCCACCTACTTCACAGGGTATCTGTTAGGAGGAGAGGGAAAGATGGTGGTTGTAAGGCACTTTGAGACCCCTTCTGTTAGTGAAACATGTGGTTTCTTTTTCTTCTTCTTCTTAGAAAAATAAAATCATAATGTTGGAAAGGATCTCCTGGGTCATCTAGTCCAACCCCCTTCATTGTGCGGGACACTCACAACCCTATCGCTCATCCACTGTAACCTGCAACCCCTTTGAAGCTTCACAAAATCAAAATTCTTCTTCTTCTTCTTCTTCTTCTTCTTCTTCTTCTTCTTCTTCTTCTTCTTCTTCTTCTTCTTGTAAAGTCATCCAGCCAGAAACCTCAGACAGAGGCCAGCCTTAAAATAGAATATATATATATTTACTGTAAAACAAAAATAGCTAACATACTTTCATGCTATTTAAACGAAATAGGCACAAGGAAAGGAAGGAAACCATCACCCTTTCTTCCTAAAACAGTGGGCTTGAATTGATTAATGGTGTGTAATAAAGAAACTGTGACCGTTTTGGGGTTCTTCCACAATCTGCACAACCTAATGAGGAGTTAGATAAAAACCTGCAGTTCAACACATCTCAAATAAGAGGGTCCAAATAACATTTGCCCGGAGCAGAGGAGTACATGGCTATCGGACCCCTTGAAAGGAGGATGCTGGTCATTGTTTGTACACCTTAGCACACTTTGAGAAACGGAGTGAATTATTGGGCAATGGACACCAGAACTGGGCTAAAGAATAATAACAGAATATTAAAACATGATGAGTGTCATACCATGGACGAGACATGATGAGTGTCATACCATGGACGAGACATGATGAGTGTCATACCATGGACGAGAATGCTGGAAGGGAAGGGAGCATGTGAAGGGTGGGCGCTACTCAAACAGGAGCTATTGCATGCTCAATCAATGACTATCCCAGAAAGACGAAAACACTGCAGGAGCTCTAAGAAGCCTATTTGGATGAACAGAGAACTTCAAGAGGAACTAAGAAAGAAAAGGAAAATGTTCAGGAAATGGAGGGAAGGACAGAGCTCTAAAGAAGAGTACCTACAGGTTACTAGGCACTGTAGATCAATCATAAGAAAGGCCAAAGCTGAGAGTGAGCTAAGATTGGCCAGGGAAGCCCATTGTAACAAGAAAAGATTTTTCAGTTATGTGAGGGGCAAACATAAAGTAAAGGAGACAATAGGCCCACTGTTGGGTACGGATCGACAAACTCTAACGGAAGATGCAGAGAAAGCAGAAAGGCTTAGTGCCTATTTTACATCTGTTTTTTCCCACAGGTCAAAGTGTTTAGGCACATCTAGAGATGGCCATAGCCAAAGGACAGTGTCTGGGTGGCAGGTTAACATGGATAGAGAGGTTGTCGAGAGGCATTTAGCTGCACTGGATGAGTTCAAATCCCCTGGTCCGGATGAAATGCACCTGAGAGTACTCAAAGAACTTTCCAGAGAACTTGCACAGCCCTTGTCCATCATCTTCGGAACCTCTTTAAGGACTGGAGATGTCCCGGAGGACTGGATGCTTTAGGATGCTTAGGGCTAATCCTGCATTGAGCAGGGGGTTGGACTAGATGGCCTGTATGGCCCCTTCCAACTCTATGATTCTATGATTCTGTTCTATGAAAACGTGCCTTCCAGGCAAAGCCTGAGATTTGCTTCCATGTTAGCCAGCCAGGAGTTGCCGTAGGTTAATTCCTGATCTGACTCAAGTCAACTTGGATAGAACATCTGACCAAGTCATGTAATGCCGAATGACGAGGGAAGTTTACAGGATAAAATATGTTCACACGCAACGTGAAGCTAAATGCCTTGAAAAATGCCTTGGGAGCACATGTATACTTCACCAATGAAACACTCAGACGTGAGTCAGGCATTGAACGCTCCCAAAAGGTGGTATAAAAGCTCTTGCCACCTGCAACCATCCCCATCCCTCTTCTCAGCTTCTCTTGCTTGCTTCACTCCTCCTCCTCCTGCTCTCGGTAAGTCCCTTCTAATTCCTTTGTGTTGTTTAGGATCTAGATGGTAAAAAAAAAAAGAAAAGCAGGAAGTCAGGAAGTAAGTTGGAAACGTTTCTCCTTTGGAAAAAGTTTTGATGTCCTTGGTCACATTTCCCATCCATGGATATTTCCACCTTTAAAAAGGAGAGATTTAGCTAATATGAGGGCTATCAACCTCCAGGTGTGGCTTGATCTTCTGATAATAGAACTAGTTCTACTTGTGTTTGACCATGAGTTGTTAGCCCACCACCTCGTCAGGACTGGGATTTGGGGGACAGCCCTCTGCTCTGGTTCGGCCTCACTTGGAGACCTGGGTTCAGTTTTGGGCAGCACAGTTGAAGAGGGATGTAGACAAACTGGAGCGTGTCCAGAGGAGGGCAACAAAGATGGTGAGGGGTTTGGAGACCAAGACATATGGAGAAAGGGTGGGGGAGCTTGGTCTGTTTAGCCTGGAGAGGAGATGACTGAAAGGGGATCTGATAACCATCTTCAAGTATTTCAAAGGGTGACATATAGAGGATGGAGCAGATCTATGATTCTTTGATTCTATGAATGGCTGGTCTCCTTTCTTTGGGGCTGGCTGTGGGGGAAGAGTTGTCACACCCCTATCAACTCTTTTGTGCTGTGTTATATGGATCAATACCCTCCCCCATGCTTTTTAACAGCTATATGTGCCCTCTGACACAGCTGGTCCAGAGCATTGGGCTGTGCTGTCATCCATATTTGGATGACAGCTCTATCTCCTGATGGATGGATGGATGGATGGATGGATGGATGGATGGATGGATGGATGGATGGATGGATGGATGGATGGATGGACTTCCCCCCCCAAAAAAACATTTGCCAGATGTTTGGAAGCAATGGATGGAAGGGTCAGACAGAATTGCCTGAAATTCAACCCAGCCAAAATGGAGATTCTATGGCTGTAGAGAAGGGGGCCAGCCAGGAAGCATGTCTTCCCCGCCTGGACTAGACACTGCTTGCAGGAATTTGGGGGTGATCTTTGATGCCTCCTTATCAATGGAGGCACAGATCATGAGGGTAGCACAGGTGGCACCTTTCATCCTATGCCAAGCCACGATACTAGTGTCCTACATGTCCTCAGAGCACCTGGCTACAGTAATCCATTTGATGGTCACTTCCAGACTAGACTTTCCTAATTTGCTCCATGTGGGCCTTCTCTACCTACTAGGGACCTCACAAGGCCATCTTGGTGGGCCCATATCCAGCCAGTGCTGAAAAGGTTGCACTGGTTGCCGATTGCATTCTGGATCAAGTTCAAGGTTTTGGTATTGACATTTAAGGTCATTCAGGGTCTGGGCCCCATATATCTGAGAAACAGACTGTCTCCTTATGCCCCATGTAGGGGTCTTCACTCTGTAAGTTTGAATCTGCTGGTAGTCCCTGGACTGTAGAAGGTGCACCTGGCCTTGACCAAGGCCAGGGCCTTTTTGGTCCTGTCCATGACCTGGTGGGATAGGCTCCTGGAAGAGCTGAGGGCCCTGATGGAGCTATCACAGTTCCACAGGGCCTACAAGATAGAGCTCTTCCACCAGGAATTTGGTTGAGGCTGGGCCGGGGAAGATCTTGAGTCCCTCCTCATAAGGCTCAGAACAAAGGCCAGATATACAAGCACTCTCTGAGGCTTATAGACCTCAGAGGGTAGTTGTGGGGGTAGTTACTCTGGACTGGTAGTATTGGGAGGATTTGCACAAGCCGGCTGGGTCTGGGAGTAGCAGTTAAGGAATCAAACACATTAATAAATTAATAATATAATTAAATAATGAGCAATTCCTCCTGGAATCAAATAGGCCATTTAAAGTGGGGAATGACATCGTACTCCACTGAAGTCTGTCTAGCCCCTTAACCCTTCCTTCTCTATGGCCCACCTCTGTGTGTCCAGGAGGTAGGCCTGACTGAATTCCAGTTTGGTCATTTTGAAAACTTCTGCCACCTAGCCCTCACTATCTGAAATTGCAGCAGGCTGTGACCCAAAGTTGTCCATCATCTTGTCACACGTGAAACGCTAGGATTAGTCAGGACAGAAATTCAGAGGCAGATTTTGTGTCCATTAAGCCAGTGGTCCCCAACCTTTTTATCACCAGGGACCCGTCAACGCTTGACAATTTTACTGAGTCCTGGGGGGGGGGGTTAGTCTACTCCTCTCCTCTCGGCCCCAGCCCTAACTCTCTCTGACTCCGGTCACTATGGTAACATTTAAACAGCCCTTCAAAATAAGATACAAATACACCACAAAACCGAACATAAAGAACATCTTTTCATGAAAATTTTAACTTGTGATAACGACAAATCAACGGGAGACCTGAGCTTGTTTCTCTGCAAGGAGACAGTCCCATCTGGGAGTGATGGGAGAAAATGACACCCAAAGTGTGTTGCTTATGTCCAGTCTACTCCGTTGTTTTGTTTTGGTGCCAGTTTGGTGCCAGTTTGGTGTAGTGGTTAGGAGTGCGGACTTCTAATCTGTTATGCTGGGTTCGATTCTGCGCTCCCCCCCATGCAACCAGCTGGGTGACCTTGGGCTCGTCATGGCTCTGATAAAGCTGTTCTGACCGAGCAGTGATATCAGTGCTCTCTCAGCCTCACCCACCCCACAGGGTGACTGTTGTGGGGAGAGGAATGGGAAGGCGACTGTAAGCCACTTTGAACCTCCTTCGGGTAGGGAAAAGTGGAATATAAGAACCAACTCTACTTCTTCTTCAGTAATCTCAGGACTTCTTCTTCTTCTTCTTCTTCTTCTTCTTCTTCTTCTTCTTCTTCTTCTTCTTCTTCTTCTTCTTGGTTGATGTCACTGCAGGAAACCATGCTTCATACAGATAGGATGTCGACGGCAGATAGTCAGGGCAGCCCCCAAGGCAACAGCCGGGGAGGAGGATGAGGAGGAGCTGTGGCCTGGTACCGACTGATCCATGGACCGGTACTGGTCCCCGGACCGGGGGTTGGGGACTGCTGCAGTAACGTATTCTATATCTACTGCAAAATGAGAGCATAATTACCTTGCAACAGTCACTGTAGCTGATGAACTGAGTTAGCCACCAAATGTTCACACCCTCTAGCATGGATAAATGTAAACCTCAAAAGAAATAAAAACCTTCCAACTTAAAAAAAAACAATCAATCAAGCAATACTTTTGATCTCATTTCCCCTTGAGTTTTTCAATCTCAAAATAGCCTTACATTTAATTTAAGAGGTTAAGTTACATAGGTTAGCTCAAGCCATAACAAAGACAGGAATCTCTCTCTCTCTGTCTCTCTGTCTCTCTCTGTCTCTCTCCTCTCTGTCTCTGTCTCTGTTTCTCTTCTCTCTGACTCTCTCTCTCCCTCCCTCTCCCTCTCTCTCTCTATGCATGATGGACCAAAGTCTTACTTGCTTAAATTGGATTTACTCCTTGGGAGACTGATGATACTTGGAACGACGGTTGGTTTATTCTTCATCATCCAGAATAATATTTCCCATCCTTTCCTAATTTCATTCCAGACTCTCCCCTCCACCTCTCCAAGATGTCCTGCTGCTGTGCTCCATCCTGTGCCGTCCCCTCCTGCCCCCAGCCCTGCTGCCCCAGTCCCTGCTGCCCCCCTTCCTGCTGTGGGGGCCCCACACCAGCCCGTTGCCTGGGCATCGCCCATGGGGCCAGCGTTGGCTGCGTCACCCAGATCCCACCCTCGGAAGTGACGATCAAGCCCCCTCCTTGCATCATGGTGGTCCCAGGGGCCATTCTGGCTGCCTCCTGTGATCCCATGCGGGTGGGGGGGTACACGGCCTGTGGCGGCTGCCCCCCTTGTGGGTGCATGTGTCCCTGTTAAGCCAGGCTTCACGAGGACGGGAATGAAATGGCTACCTGGAAAGTACGGAACGGATTGACGGCTGACCACTTCACGGACTTGGGTGTCAGAAAGAAGGACACTTCCTAGTTCAAATCACAATCACTTGGTGCTTAATGAGATTAGAAATATCCCTTTGTATGCTCTCTCCATTCACTTTCTCCCCCTCTAAGCTTCATTTCATGTGCTTAAACTTATGTTGATTTTGAGACCAGAAGGGTAGGAACATCTTCACTCTGTGGTTCTCCAGATCTTTTAGGGGCCCAAAAAGGTCTTCCTGCCACAACAATAACCTTTGTTTTATCTCTATATTCATTTGCTTTGCTATATTCATTTGCTATATTCATTTGGGCAGTGAAATCGCCACTATTTGCTGCATGAAGAAACCATATTTGTCATCCCACAAACTGTTTAACTGGACATGATATCCCCCCCGGTTCCTTTTTGCAATAAAGCTTCTGCCTGCATCAAAATTTGTTGTGGATTCAGTTGTTTCTTATTACTAAGGACTTGAAAACTTGGGAAGGGACATTGCCTCGTGCTAAAGAACATAGGAACAGACCCATATGGTGGGGATGGAGCCTGCAGAAGGGTCACTGAGTCTGGATGGGGAAAGGACTCCCAGAACAGTATGCCACTTCAGGAGTGAGGGGCAGAAGGGGGTTGAGTTTATCTGACTGGTTGGTACAATTGGGCCCAATGATCAAGGGAGTGAATCAAGGGAGTTTACGACTCTGAAGGGGCCATATGCATGCACTCATCTGCTAAACCCCCCAACAGCAAGGAGCCCTGCAGGACCAGGTGGATACTGGGGGGGTTCTCCAGGACACTGTGGGGGGGGGACGGTGTCTGGAATTTATTAAGGCCTAAGGTTCAGGCTCCCTCTCCCCTTGCTGGCCAGCACAATGTTTTGGAATTGTTGTGTTAATAAACAAAAGCTGTGACCTGTTTTGCCAAAAAGTTAGCAGAGGGAGTGTCTCCTTTCAGACCAAGTCGATTTGGCTCTATACATCCATTTCTTTATTAATGTTTAAAGACCAATAGGTCAGAAGCAACACAGAGAAGGGGGAAAAAAATACCGTAAAGTACAGACAAACCAAGGGAAACACAAAGGTAGAGGAGGGGAGGATGCTGTTTCCATTGGCTGCAGAGGAGAGGACGCACAGTAATGGGTTTAAACTACAAGTACAACAATATAGGCTAGATATCAGGAAAAGTAATGCCACCCTGCTGATCAATGTTTGTCTAAGACATTATTATGATTTTTATTCCAAATTCATAGAATCATAGAATCATAGAGTTGGAAGGGGCCACACAGGCCATCAACCCCCTGCTCAACGCAGGATCAGCCCAAAGCATCCTAAAGCATCCAAGAAAAGTGTGTATCCAACCTTTGCTTGAAGACTGCTAGTGATTCCTTCTAACTTATCTGCTAGTTCCCTTTGTGGCTAGTTGTTTGCCTTAGCGAATAGTATTTTGTCTTTGGGAACTGTTAACGACTTACGGTAAGCGGGTAGAATCTCCAGAACAGTGAGGTGCAAAGAATACAGGGTGTATAGACCCTACAACCAGGGCTCCATTGATCAAGACGAATCATGTTAGATTTAATCAGCATACATGTGGAGGGATGTTTCATTTGTCCCAGAAGCCCAAAAGGAAATCCCAACTTCTGTAGCATGTCATTGGCTAATTTTAGCCACGATCTTCGAAAATCATCATTCGAAAAATGGTGCATATAGCATCCCTTTGCAGCATTTGCTCTCAACGTTTTTACCATCGATAAACCCCAGAAACATCCTTCAGGCTTCTAGAAACTCCAGGAGTGGCAGATCGTGCAGAATATGAATGGGAAGCATAGCTGTGGACACGCCCACCCAGGGCGTCTCCTCTTCCCGTATCCTCCAGGCTCATTAGTGGACATTTTGGGAGGAGGGTAGGTTAATATGGTGATATATAGTCATTTTCAAGACCAACGAAGTTTTGTTCAAGGCATGAGATTTTATGTGCATGCTCATTCCCTCAGACAATGAATCAAAATGGTGGATAAAAAGGCAAATGGGGTTTTGGGCTGTATCAAATGAAGTATCATGGCCAGATTATGGGAGGTGACGGTACCTCTCTACTCTGCTCTCGTTCGGCCTCACTTGGAGTCCTGTGTTCAGTTTTGGGCCCCCCAGTTGAAGAGGGATGTGGACAAACTGGAGGGTGTCCAGAGGAGGGCAACAAAGATGGTGAAGGGTTTGGAGACCAAGACGTTGGAGGAAAGGTTGGGGGAGCTTGGTCTGTTTAGCCTGGAGAGGAGACGACTGAGAGGGGAACTGATCACCACCTTCAAGTATCTAAAAGGCTGCCATGTAGAGGATGGAGCTGTTCTACACCAGTTTGGGGTGGTGGTTAGGTGTGCGGACAGTTATTGAAGTCATGGGAGGGTGTCTGGGAGGACCAGCAGGTGTTCTGAGTCTGTCAGCCTCAAGTGAATGCCTGGTGGAAGAGCTCCCTCTTGCAGGCCCTGTGGAACTGCGGAAGGTCAGGCAGGGCTCTGATCTTCTCAGGGAGGTCATTCCACCAGCTGGGGGCCAGAACGAAGAAGGTTCTTGCTCTGTCCTGTATGGCCCTTTCCAACTCTATGATCAATCAGTATATATAGGTACTCTTTGGCCCCCTTCTATACACCACCTATTTTTGAGTTGGCTCTCTTTATTTCTAAAGAGCCTCTTGTGGCGCAGAGTGGTAAGGCAGCTGTCTGAAAGCTTTGCCCATGAGACTGGGAGTTCAATCCCAGCAGCCAGCTCAAGGTTGACTCAGCCTTCCATCCTTCCGAGGTCGGTAAAATGAGTACCCAGCTTGCTTGCTGGGGGGTAA
>BDOT02000001.1:183330251-183340532 GCA_003118565.2 Paroedura picta
TAGTAATTTGTCAACCATGATGTCATCTATATGAAAGGTGGAGATGCGTGTTTGGTTGTATACTTCCTGTTCAATTTGTCTTCATTTGAAAGATAATCTTGCAGATGTGTTCTTCTTATAATAAGTGCTTTTGTATTATATATGGGAACCTTAGTCCTGTCTTAGATATTTACAAGTCTTTTTGACATATAGTTGACTACTGCTGCATGACTATTTTTCACACTTTTTTTGTCTTCTTCCTGTTGTTGTTGTTGTTGTTGTTGTTGTTGTTGTTAGGTGCGAAGAGAACCGTTGCGAGAGAGAACAATTCTGCTCCATCTTCCATATGGCACCCTTTTAAATACTTGAAGATGGTTATCAGATCCCCTCTCAGTCGTCTCCTCTCTAGGCTAAACAGACCAAGCTCCCCCAACCTTTCTTCCTACGTCTTGGTCTCCAAACCCCTCACCATCTTTGTTGCCCTCCTCTGGACACGTAGCAGTTTGTCTACGTCCCTCTTCAATTGGGGTGCCCAGAACTGAACACAGGACTCCAAGTGAGACCGAACCAGAGCAGAATATAGTGGTACCATCACCACCCATGATCTGGTTGGTTCTTATATGCCACTTTTCTCAACCAGAAGGAGTCTCAAAGTGGCTTCCAATTGCCTTCCTATTCCTTTCCACACAACAGACACCCGGTGAGGGAGGTGACGCTGAGAGAGCCCTGATATCACTGCCCGGTCAGAACAGTTTTCTCAGTGCTGTGGTGAGCTCAAGGTCACCCAGATGGTTTCATGTGGGGGAGCATGGAATCAAACCCAGCTTGCCAGATTAGAAAACCACACTCCTAACCCATGCACCTTGCTGGCTCGCTTGCTGGCTCTCAGTCTGGTGGCCCTGGAGAAATTCTGCTGGTTTCTACCAGATCAAGGGCCTTTTTGGAGTCAGCTTCTGCCTATAGGAGTGAGCTCCCAGAAAATATCAGGGCCTTGTCAGAGCTCACTGAGTTCAGCAGAGCCTGCAAAACAAGCTCTTCTGCCATGCCTACATTCGAGGCCAGTCAAGCATTAAAACATACAATTCTATTTGACCTCCCTCCCATGTTCCACCTGCACCCTAGGTTTCGGTGTTTACACCCATGGGCAGAATTTTTAGAGCTGATTTTAGAATTGTCTATACTGTGATTGTGATTGTACTGTTGGGCATATGTTGTTCTCTGCCTTAGGTCTGCTTGAGTGGAGAGACCGGTATATAAATTTAAATAAAATAAAATAGAAACAAAGAAATGATTTATATGAAGCCTATGGAAATGATGGAAATGCAGACCCCAGGGGGGAGGCAATCAGTAGATGAAAAATATAAGACATCTTATGGCATATCAGCTTAATGTTCATAAGTTCTTCATGAAACATGTATGGGAGACCACCAAAGGTTCAGGTGGTTGTTAATCCAAGGAATACAGGGCCACAAAATTGCAAGGCACCTCGGAACATCCCTTGCCTGGCTGCTAGACAATTTTTGAACCTCCTGGCTACAAAAAACGCATGCTGGATGCAGAACTAGAAGGAGTTCTGTGTTCCTCTTCAGTTGCCTGAGACTGGATAATTGAACTCACTGTGGAATACTCTAAATGTTATCATGGTGTCCACTACCATCAACTTATGGATCAAGGTTCTGGTAATCACCTTTAAGGCCATTCCGGTCTGGGCTCAGTGTACCTTAGGGATCGCCTCTCTGCCTACACCCCTCAGAGAGCTTTATGCTCTGCTACTACCAGCTGCCTAGTGATCCCTGTCCCCAGGTAAGCTCAGTTGACCTCAACCAGGGCCAGAGCTTTCTCTATCCAGGCCCCCACCTGGTGGAATGAGCTCCTGGAGGAGATCAGAGCCCTAGCAGAGCTTAAACAGTTCCATAGGACATGCAAAAGGGATCTCTTCCACCAGGCTTTTGGTTGAGATTGACCTGAATTCAATCACTTCCCATTGTTCCCTGAGCCCCACTCCCATGAGGACCACCACGGACATGTCCATCCTATGGGCCGCCAGTATGTTACAGTTAAAATGAGATGTTCTCACCATATTTGTTCCATTATGTTACTGTTCTCCTGTTATGACTCTTTCACTACTGTTTAATTTATCATGTTACCTGCACTGTTTTTATTCCAACTGCCCTGAGGCTCAGTGGAGGGTGGTGTATAAATATAATAAATAAATAAAAATTAAACTGCCTGGAACTGACCAGCCTGACATTGAATCTGAGTCCATCTGTGTGCACTCTGTCACCATCCCACTTTTCAAGTTGTTCGAAATCAAGAAGAGATTCAATCAACACACACACACACACAGAAATGATGCAGGCGGAAGCTTTATTGGAAAAAGAAGAGAATGGGTGACAGCATTCGAAGGGAAGAAGTTATATGAATGACAAACATGTATGCTTTACCCAGCAAACAGTGGCTTTCCCACTGTCCATTTAAGCTCGTATCACTTCAAGGTTTCAAAGCAAATGAATACAGAGGTAGGCTTAGGTTACTGCTTAGGCAGGAAGACCGTGGTGAGCCTCCAAACCTTTGGAGACCTACAGAAGGAAGATGTAGATACACTTCTGGTCTCTTGATGCACATAACGAAATCAAATAAAGTGCAGATAGAGGGGAAAAAGAGGGCGAATCATTCAACGTGAGAGTAGAAATGACCGTTTACATGTCGATGGTCATGGGTATTTGCAGTGTTGCTAAACACCACCTAAC
This sequence comes from Paroedura picta, assembly GCA_003118565.2. Classification (NCBI taxonomy): domain Eukaryota; kingdom Metazoa; phylum Chordata; class Lepidosauria; order Squamata; family Gekkonidae; genus Paroedura; species Paroedura picta. The sequence continues at coordinate 183,332,981 of BDOT02000001.1, forward strand.
TCTGATGGGAAAGAGGAAGTGTCTTTATTTCTAATACCCAAGTCCGTGAGGTTGTCTGTCGTCAGTCCGTTCCGTGCTTTTCAGGTAGCCGTTCCATTCCCATCCTTGTGAAGCTCACCCTTCCATCTTAACAGGGAGAGCTGCATATGTGACCACAAGGGGGGCAGTTGGCACAGGCCGTGAACCCTCCGACCTTCACGGGCTCACAAGAAGCTGCCAGAACTGCCCCCGGGATGGTCACGGTGAAACAAGGTGGCTGGATCATCACTTCCGACGGTGGGATCTGGCTGATGCAGGCGACGCTGGCTCCACTGGTGATGCCGAGGCAATGGGCCGGTGTTGAGTTACCACAGCATGAAGGGGCGCAGCACGAACTGGAAGGGCAGCATTCCAGTTTGCCAAGACCACCAGTAGGGTAGCTACAAGGGGGGCAGGAAGGCTTTGAGCAGCATGGCTGGGAGCAGCACGGCTGAGGGCAGGATGGGATGGCGCAGGTTGGACCACAGCAACAAGACATCTTAGAGAGGTGGAGAGGGGGGGGGTCTGGAATTACAGGATGGAAGAAGGAGAAATGTCAATGTGAAAAGCTGAAGAATAAGCCAGTTTTAAAAAATCAAGCATTGTGATTTCTTCCAGGGAGCAAATCTAGTTGAAGAAGTATTGGTTTTTATATCCCGCTTTCCTCTACCCGAAGGAGTCTCAAAGTGGCTTGCAAGCGCCTTCCTTTCCTCTCCCCACAAACGGAAACCCTGCGAGACGGGTGAGGCCGAGAGAGCTCTGACATGGCTGCTCTGGGAGAACAGAACTATCAGGACTGTGACAAGCCCATGGTCACCCATCTGGCTGCATTTAGAGGAGCGGAGAGTGAAACCCAATTTACCAGATTAGAAGCTGCCACTCTTAACCACTACACCATGCTTTGATCAATTGCAGTTCCATGTATAAAACAACAATTCTTTTTTTTTTTGGGGGGGGGGAATTGTTCAAAATACAGAACCATACCACATATGGCCTTGGTCAACAACAATTGATCAAAGTAGTCCTTATAAATATAAGATTCAGAACCACTGTTGCATTATTGTTGATGTTATTTTTACTGTTATATAATAGGTTGTTCCATGTATCTCCCTGCAATGTTACATGTAAATAGCCCTGAGCCGTATGGAAGGGCGGTATGAATGAATGAATGAATGAATGAATGAATGAATGAATGAATAAATAAATAAATGAATAAATAAGAGAGTCCTCTGTCTCATTGCCATAAGGACTTACCTTCATTCATTCATTCATTCATTCATTCAAGAGAGTCCTCTGTCTCCAAAACTATTAGGGGAAGTTTTTCAGTGGGCGGGGGAGCAAAGGGGGGTGTTTTCTTGATCTAGCTCTGACACATTTTACAAGCCGGGTCATCATTCAACTGGATCTTATTTGGAGCCAAGGTTTTGGGATGGAAAAGTTCCATCATTCAAAATTTGGAATTAGTACAAAATTCTGTCATAGAATACTGGCTGGCTTTACCTAAGAGTGCACCTGCAGCTTTTGGTACGGGCAGAACTAGACCTGCCCTCAGGAAGGGTTTGTATACATGTTGCCTTATTAAAATATTGGCCCAAGGAAGTCCTGGTTCTAATAACAATCTTTGCAAAATAAGTCTTGGTGCTTTTGAGATGTACCGATGAGTCCCAGACTGCTCCTTAAAGTCATATTCTTCCCCGCTATTCAATTTCGGTTGGCTTGACAGGTCGACCAGTCCCTGGGCTGAATTTACGAGACTGGATTTTTAAGAGCTACACCTCCCGTGACTATTACAGGCAATGGCTATTACAACCTATGTTGTATCTCCCATTTGTTTACATTAACTAAGACAAGGGATGGAAGAGGTTCAGATTTCGTGGACATCAAAAAATCTCAGATGGGCCTTCACTGATTTGCGATTCCAGACTGTTCTGTTGGCCTTTCAGAGAGGAAGGTTAGCTCAGAGTCCCAAAGAATCATGCCTCTGTATCTGTGGAGCCCCACTTCTAGAGGACATACAGCATGGTGGGTCATTCTGTCCTCTTTCCAAAGAACCCAGCACCAAATTTCCAGACAAGATTCTAGCAACTTTTCCCTCTTCTTCTGATCTTGAAAAACTCTCATTTCAGTCGATGGTTGTGAATGTCACTCACCTGGCATTTTTCCACCTGTCCCAGACCATGGTCATCCATGCAATGATCACCTCCTGGTTAGACTTCTGCAACTAGTTCTATGCAGGGCTCCCCTTAAGACTGATCCAGAGATGCCAGCTGGTCCAAATGCAGCATCTAGGATCCTTACAGGGATCCAGCGGAAGAGACAAGGGACGCTGGTGCTTGCTCATCCACATTGGCTCCAGATTGGAGACTGGATCAGATTCAAGGTTTTGGTGTTGACCTTCAGAGTCCTAAATGGCCTGAGATCAGTGTATCTAAAAGAGCAACTCTTCCATTATGTCCACTGGACAGTGGACCAGTGGACATTATGTCCAGTGGTCAGTGGACCAAAACCTGCTCAGGTCCCTGGACTCAAAGAAGTGGGATTGTCCTCAACCAAGGCTTGGGCTTTTTTGACCCTGGCCCTGTCCTGGTGAAATGCCTTCCTTCCTTCCTTCCTTCCTTCCTTCCTTCCTTCCTTCCTTCCTTCCTTCCTTCCTTCCTTCCTTCCTTCCTTCCATGTGAACAGTGAGAGATTAGAAACTCCACTGATCACATCAGAATCTTTCCCAAAGGAGGAACGTCCAAAACTTGCTTCCAGGATATCTAACTTCCTTTCCTATCATATTGTATATATCTTATAAAAAATGAGAAGAAGTTATAGTGGACTTACCAAGAGCCGAAGAAGAAGAGAAGCAAGCAAAAGAAGCTAAGCAGACTGGTGGAGATGGTGGTAGGAGGCCCGGGCTTTTATACCAACTCTGGGGAATGTCAAAGACATGACTCATTTCTGCACGTTCAATTTGTTACTTATTTCTGAGCTCCCCGTGGCATTTTGGAAGATGCTTATCCCCATATTATAGGGTGAGCGTATTTTGCCCTGCAGTCTTCTCTCATTATGCACTATTATAGGACTTGGACAGAATATTGAAACAATTATGCTTGAATCAGATCAGAAATGAACCTAAGGCTTCAACATGGGTGACCACAGTGGAAACAAATCTCTGGCTTTGCCTGCCAGATAAAATTAATATTTTATTAATGCAGAACAAAGTTACATACAGAATACAGAACAACAAATACATTTACGGAGAGAGAAAAATAGTAAGAGAGAGAAAAAGAAAAGAAAAGAAAAATTATCATGTGATTTAAAGACGACTTCCAACTCTACTTACAAAGAAAAAAAAAATCTTAACCTTTTTTCCCCGGTATAGAAATTTTTTTGCATCTCAATATCAAATCCATTTGAGGTGGTTGTTTGAGGTACAGTAATTGTCACAGGTACAAAATAATTTGAGGTACAATAATTGTCACAGCTGTGGGTTTGCATGGGATGGAGCCTGTTGGCAGGCAGACAGCAAAACATTGACGCAGTTGAGGGCTTGCTGGGATGAAGAGGTGACCACCCAGAATGCAGCACACACAGCGTAAGGGCAGGGCGGGACCCATGGTGAGGATTTAAGTAGCCACGTGTGTGGGTCTCCCTCTCTTCGCCAGGAACGCTGCAGGAGCTGCTTCCCTCCCGCCCACCATATGTAGTTGTATAAAGTAGCGATCCCCAACCTGTGGGCCGTGGACCACATGTGGTCCTTCTACTAATTGGAGGTGGGCCCCGAAGGACGCCTTCTCTCCCACCCCCGGCCCTTTACTTCATCCCCCCTGGCCCTTTACAACACACTTCGGGTGTCCTTGTCTCCCATCAATCCCAGATGGGACTATCTCATTGCAGAGAAACAAGCTCAGGGTTCCCATTGATTTGTCATTGTCGTCAGTTAAAATTTCCATGAAAATAAAATGTTCCTCATGTTCCTTGTTGTGGCGTGTCTGTATCTTATTTTGAAGGGGTGTTTAAACATTACCAGAGCGATCAGAGAGCGTTAGGGCAGTGGTTGAGAGTAGAGGAGTAAACTACCCCCCCCCCACACCGGGCCTCAGTAAAAGGCGTTGAGTGGTCCCCGGTGAGTGGTCCCCGGCGTTGAGTGGTCCCTGGTGATAAAAAGGTTGGGTCACTGGTATAAAGCATTGTTCGGGGTTTCAAGGTGGATGTTTTGTTCAATAATTGTCACAGCTGCGGGTTGCATGGGATAGAGCCTGTTGGCAGGGAGTCCGGTGTGCGATCAGACTCCCTGGGGTTTGGGGCCTACCTATGAGGCGGCACATATACGAGCATGGATTACCCAGATGGGAGGCTGGGGACACGTTTGCCAGATGGTTTGGGGGCAGTCAAATCAGGTTAGTGCCTGGTGGCTCCACGCATAGGTTGCTTCCATTAGTGGTGGGCTTCAGCAGGCAAAGGGATCTGCTCTTCTGGCTGGGAATGGTGCAGGTCCCCAAGATACCTCTGGACTCTGTGGGTTGTTGGTGCAGACTGCTGACTGCTAGATCAAGCTCCATATCCCATGCTAGGCCAACCCTCCCATGGGGAGGTAATAAACCTGTGGCCTTGTTTATCCCAACATTGGTGTTGCACCTAATTCCAGCACATAATGCCCTCTTGAAAGTCACTTGGATCCCACAAGGATCTCCAACTGAGAGCCAGTTTGGTGTAGTGGTTAGGAGTGCGGACTTCTAATCTGGCATGCCGGGTTCGATTCTGCACTCCCCCACATGCAACCAGCTGGGTGACCTTGGGCTCGCCACGGCACTGATAAAGCTGTTCTGACCGGGCAGTGATATCAGGGGTCTCTCAGCCTCACCCACCTCACAGGGTGTCTGTTGTGGGGAGAGGAAAGGGAAGGTGATCGGAAGCCACTTTGAGCCTCCTTTGGGTAGGGAAAAGCGGCATATAAGAACCAACTCTTCTTCTTCTTCTTCTGTATGTCTGCCATGATATATGTTCTATTGATTTCATAGATTTCTTAGGCAATAATATATGCCCTGATGTTTATTTGTATATAGGGTATGTATATGCATTCCTCCATCCCTCCCTGTTTTTCACATTCCTGTTTCACCTCACCCTTGTGATCTATTCATTCCCAGGCCTGCCTGCTCTTTTGATGTACAGCCTGTTATCTAAACATTGTTAGTTATTATGACTCCCCTTTGAACTGTGTTTGGGAGGGGAAGCTCGTCCTGGCCTCTATAATCTCTAACTCCTGCTTACTGAGTCAGGGCTGACTATAATGTTATAGGATAAGTTTCATTTCTAATAAAGGAACTTTGTTTCAAGAAGAAGAAGAGTTAGTTCTTATATGTCACTTTTCTCTAACCGAAAGAGGCTCAAAGTGGCTTAAAGTTGCCTTCCCTTTCCTCTCCCCACAACAGACACCCTGTGAGGGAGGTGAGGCTGAGAGAGCCCTGAGATTACTGAAGAAGAAGTAGAGTTGGTTCTGATATGCCACTTCTCTCTACCCGAAGGAGTCTCAAAACGACTTACATTGACCTTCCTTTTCCTCTCCCCACAACAGACATCCTGTGAAGTAGGTGAGGCTGAGAGAGCCCTGATATCACTGATCGATTAGAACACTTTTAAATACATAGGAACACAAGATGCACATTCAGACTCATAGTCCACCTAGTCCAGCCTCCTCCCTCACACAGAGGCCAGCCAGTCCCTCTGCAGGGCCAGCAACAGGGCAGGGAGGCCGAGACCTTCCCCTCATAAGGGGGTCCTGCTGGGTCAGACCAGGGAGGGTCCCTCCAGTCCAGCCTCCTGCCTCACTCAGGGGCCAGCCAGTCCCTCTGGAGACTGTGGGAATGCTTTCGGAGTTCTGACCCACTGGTGGACCTCCTGATGACACCTGGTTTTTGACCACTGTGTGGCACAGAATGTTGTACTGGATGGGCCATTGGCCTGATCAAACTTGGCTTTGCTTGCATGCTTTTGACTTTTGCAGTGATGTCTATCTTCTCATTGCTTGTGTGTGGGGAAGGGTTGGGAGAGATTCTGAAATTCTCACCCTGCTGGTGAACCTCTTGATGGTCCCTGCATTTTGGACAGCATGTGACACAGAGTGTTGGGCTGCATGGGTTCATTGGAATGATCCAAATGGTTTCTTTCTTTCTTTCTTTCTTTCTTTCTTTCTTTCTTTCTTTCTTTCTTTCTTTCTTTCTTTCTTTCTTTCTTTCTTTCTTTCTTTCTTTCCTCTTCTTCTTCTTCTTCTTCTTCTTCTTCTTCTTCTTCTTCTTCTTCTTCTTCTTCTTATTATTATTATTATTATTATTATTATTATTATTAATTGGATTTGCCACATGGTTGCTTACTCGCCTAGTTTGTGGAGGGCTCCTTGGGGCTGTTCTCAGTCAGCCCTGTTTTTAGCCATCCTGAATCATATTGAGCCATCTTCAAACTGGCAACTACACTACTTTTATCTGATTCAGTTCTGCTGTTTCAGCCATTTAAACATAAACAGCGGAGCAAGTTGGGTCTATCCATCAATTCTTAGGTTTAAATGGCTGCAAGCACAGGGAAGTATAATGGACTGGCGAAATGCCTGGCAACCATTTCAGCCTAACAGTGGATGGGCACACCTGCCCAGCTGTTAGGCTGAGATGTCTGAGAGCCATTTCACCATTTGGTTTTGTTCCCCTCTGTTTGGGAGTGGTGGTAACAAAACCAACTGGTGAAATGGCTGCCAGCCACTTAAAACTAACAACATGGTGGGCCTGCTTATAAGTTGTTAGGTTTAAATGGTCATGAGCCATTTAGCCCATCAGTTTCTCTCTTGTTATCTTCTGAACAGGGGGGGAAGCAAAATAAACCAGTGAAAAGGTTGACAGCCATTTCAGCCTAACATAAGTTTCATAGCACTTAATCTGTTGCTAGGCTTAAACGGTAGACAGCTGCAAACCATTTCACCATTTGGCTCATATATAAAAGAGCAACATTATCTACTCTGGAGAACTACGGTTGATTCCCCATTCTTTCACAAGCAGCCAGCTGGGTGACCTTGGGTCAGTCACAGTTCTCTCCGAGCTCTCTCAGCCTCACCTATCACAGAAAGAGAGAGAAAAGGTCAGCAAATGTAAGCTACTTTGGATAGTAAAGGGGGAGTAAAAGGCACCAGCTCTCTCTTCCTGACCTGTTTTGCACTGATGGCACCACACTACGCTGTCACCGGCCATCTGGTTCAGGGCTGGTCACCCTGATTCTTTCGGGTTCCAGATGGGGGACCGTTTTCCCTGCTGCACCTGGTCTGCTCCAGATTTGTGCCTCCGAATGTGGTAGCCAGGGTGGCGAGGTTCCACCTCACTGTAGGGCAGCAGGGGCCTATATTTTTTGCTTGTTTGAAGAATGTGGTATTGTATAACAATTCAATGCCATATTCTTCAAGCAAAGAAAAATATTCCACGTGGCTTCACTTCATAGCATGGTGAAGCCGCCTGGGGCATTTTTTGTCCCTTCTGGGATGCTGTACTCGTGGCTACTAATGGGGAGGAGC
>BDOT02000001.1:183340632-183350769 GCA_003118565.2 Paroedura picta
GGATGCTTTAAGATGCTTTGAGCTGATCCTGTGTTGAGCAGGGGGTTGGACTAGATGGCCTGTATGGACCCTTCCAACTCTATGATTCTATGATAAATTAGGCTTCTTTTGCTGTAATATTTCCTACTTTGCAACTCTTGCTATCTATAGAATCTGCCGAAGCCTTTTCCAACATTCGAGTTCAAACAAATGGGTACTCCTCTTGTCCGATTTTTTCATTGTTCAACTTTCAGATCCATAAACAATCTTAGCCTTACATTATCAGGAAAGGATGACTGTTTCAAAATCCATTTTCTCAGAAATCTCTCTCTTTCCACTTGGTATTTTGCACATTAAATGCAAACATGGGATAATATTAAATATTAAACCATTAAACATTATCTGTAAATTATTAAGGATAATTTCATCAATTTGACAGTGATTCACTTTACCAGGACAGATGTTGAGAAATCTCAAGCCACCTGTTGAGTGTCAAACATGCTGTTGCTTTTATGCTTCCGAATCTGAGTGTCAAAACTGGTCAGAATTCATCAGTTCTCAACTTTTAATTGAAGCTCCATTTCTCTCTTTCTCTGTTGATCAACCAAGTCATCACATAGTTGGCTGGTGGACGAAACTCAATTAACTCCATTAATGATAGTTGCAACTCAGTTAATGTTATTTCCCCTTGCATCACGGAAAAAATGTCAAAGCAAGTTAAACCTTAGGCAAACGGGTTAAGAATCCTAAGGCAATTCCTGTCTTGAGTCAGCATTCCTCACACACATCCCATGTGCAGAATGTTTAGAGTTTTGAGCTGTTTCTGCTTAGACAGCACATGGGGTTACATGGTTCTGAATTCCAAGACATCAAGTGGGAAAGTTTTGATACTTTGGGCTGTTTTGGACTGATCCTGCATTGAGCAGGGGGTTGGACTAGAAGGCCTGTATGGCCCCTTCCAACTCTATGTGATACCTTGCACAATTTTGCTGTTCAATTCTGAATCATAGAATTATAGAATCGTAGAGTTGGAAGGGGCCATACAGGCCATCCAGTCCAACCCCCTGCTCAACGCAGGATCAGCCCAAAGCATCCTAAAGCATCCAAGAAAAGTGTGTATCCAACCTTTGCTTGAAGACTGACAGTCAGGGCGAGCTCACCACCTCCTTAGGCAGCCTATTCCACTGCTGAACTAGTCTGACTGTGAAAAATGTTTTCCTGATATCTAGCCTATATCATTGTACTTGTAGTTTAAACCCATTACTGCGTGTCCTTTCCTCTGCAGAATCAATAAACAACTTTTTTTTTGGGGGGGGGAATTAAGTTTGATTTAGAATAAAATCAGGTTAACAAAAAACCAAAACAGCAACTGAAATAGGAATACAGAAAATTGAACATGAGATCTCATTATCCATACAAAGAAATATAATGTCCACCTCACTCTTTCTTCTCTACTGCTCCAGATTGTGCATCTAACTTCCTTTCTTGAGGTAGTCAGTATGGGGGCACCATTGTTCTTCATACTCTTCCACAGATTTCCATTGATCAATGGACGAAGCCCTATGAAGATAGGTTAGAATCATAGAATCATAGAGTTGGAAGGGGCCATACAGGCCATCTAGTCCTATCCGCTGCTCAACACAGGATCAGCCCAAAGCATCCTAAGGATGCTTACGGCTGATCCTGCATTGAGCAGGGGATTGTGTCAAGCGCTGACAAAACTCACAACAAAACTTCTATGAAAAGAAAGCTTTAATTGGTAGTAGATCAGATCACTGTAACGTTCGAAGTCAAATCTGTTTGATACAAGAACAGCAGACACTTATCAATACTTTTCTCCCGCCCAAAACTTGAGCGTTCCTAAGGGAGGGGAGGAGCTCCTCACCCAGGTGTCATCCCAGGCTTCCTGCCAAGGTGTTGAAGTTAGCGCGGCCTTGGTCAGGCCAGTGCCTCAGGCTAGTTAATAAGGAACCAGGGAACATTGTTTCACAGTAGGGGGGAATATGCAGTGTGAAAAATGCAAGGGTCAAAGCAGTGGGGAATCAAAGGAAAACTACAAGCAGAGGCTTTGGATACATGAGAATGTTTTGGTTACATGGGAACGTTCCAGCAAAGACACAGCATAGACATAGCATACAAGATGGAGTCAGACAGGTTCACTGAACAGTAATCATGGTAGAGAGCAGGGACTGATCCTGACATTCCTCTGGCCCAAAAACAACCTTCCCTCACCCAGTGTCTTTAGGCCTCGGGCACTGCGGGAATTCTCTGTGGAAGGCCCATAAGAGCCTGGGGGCCCGAATGTTACAAGCATCCACCCATTCCCTGTCCCCCATGGGAATGTCTTTCCAGTCAACCTGGGACTGAAGCTTCCCCTTATGCCAGCGAGAGTCCAGAATTTTGTCGACTTCATAATGCATGTCCTTGTCCACGAATATGGGAATAGGAACAGCAGATGGGGGGTGCTAGGCATCCAGGGGCGGGGCACATTTCAGCAGGCTGGATTGAAAAATGGGATGCACATTCCGGTAAGTCTTAGGCAAGGACAGTTCTACAGTCACAGCATTGATTAAACGCTTCACCTGAAAGGGTCCCACAAACTTTGCCCCTAGTTTGCGCGAAGGCTGCTGGCACTACAGGTTTTTTGTGGATAAATAGGCCAAATCCCCCACAGCCCAGGCTTTATCCGCCTGGGCTTTGTAGGAGCATTTCGACTCCTCCAGGCAATCGACAATGGAGGGCCATGCCTGGGAAATCCCACTCGCCCACGTTTGGATGTCGGGGGCATCTGGGGAAGAGATGTCCCAGGTGGGCACAGCAGCCCCATAGACAGCTTTGAATGGGGTCACCCCTGTCGACGAATTGTTATACGCGAATTCGGCCAGGGGGAGGAGGGAGACCCAATCATCCTGCTGATGGTGGATAACGCATCATATTTACTGCTCCAGGATTTGGTTCACCGTTTCAGTCTGCCCATTAGTCTCTGGGTGATAACCGGACGTGAGGGCTTGCTCCACCCCCAGGAGTTTCAAAAGCTCCCGCCAGAACTTGGCAACAAACTGGGGGCCCCGATCTGTGAGCAGCCTGCATGGGATCCCGTGCAGACGATATACGTTGGTGATGAACAAAGAAGCCAGTTTCACCACTGAGGGAACCCCGGCACATGGGACAAAATGGGCTTGCTTAGAGAAAGCATCAACCACCAGCCAAATCACACTCTTTCCCCAACTGAGGGGAAGGTCCATAATAAAGTCCATAGTGACATCCATCCAGGGTCGTGACGGGGTAGGCAGGGGCTGCAGAAGACCCTTCTTTTTTTCCCCCATGGGCTTAGCGGTCAGGCACACAGGGCAACCTTGCACATAAAGTTCCACATCTTTTCACAGGGATAGCCACCAATAGTGCCGCTGGGCCAGGTGGAGAGTCTTCACAAACCCAAAGTGCCCAGCTGGCTTAGAATTGTGGCAGAGTTTCAACACTTTACGAGCGGCAAAGGGGAAAAACAAATGATCCTCCTTAAAAAACAGTCCCTCCTTCTCGACCAAAGAGGGGTGGAGGGGTTCAAACTCTGCGTCTAGCCTGACATCCTTCTGGACCCAGCCCCCTGGGTACGGTCCCCCACCCTTCGCTTTGCGATGTGTCATGACCATCAGGCCGAGTTGGGCGGGGGTGAACACTGTGTCCACCAATTGGTCCCGTTTGCAGTCATATTGGGGGAGTCGCGAGAGATCGTCAGCAAGAAAGTTCATTTTGCCAGGCAGATGCCTGAGGATGAAGTTGAACCAGGAGAAAAACTCCGCCAATCGCAACTGTTCGGTGGACAGGGAGCGGGGCTGTTTGAGCGCTTGCAAGTTCTTATGGTCCATCCAAACTATGAACGGGTGGGTCGCCCCCTTCAGCCAATGCCTCCAAGTCGCCAAAGCCAATTTGTCTGCTGATGACTCTTTCTCCCAGATTGCCCAGTTCTTTTCCATTGCTGGTAGAGACTGCATTCAGTCCTCTGTAATCCATACAAAGGCATAGGAAGCCGTCCTTCTTTTTCACAAACAGAACAGGAGCGGCCAGGGACGAAGTGGCGGGGCGGATGAACTTGCGCGCCCAATTTTTGTCCAGGAAAGCTCTTAGTTCCTACATTTCCCAAGGGCATTTGACTTACTGTCAAGCGCTGACAAAACTCACAACAAAACTTCTATGAAAAGAAAGCTTTAATTGGTAGTAGATCAGATCACTGTAACTTTCAAAGTCAAATCTGTTTGATACAAGAATAGCAAGCACTTATCAATACTTTTCTCCCACCCAAAACTTGAGCGTTCCCAAGGGAGGGGGGGGAGCCCCTCACCCAGGTGTCATCCCAGGCTTCCTGCCAAGGTGTTGAAGTTAGCACGGCCTTGGTCAGGCCGGCGCCTCAGGCTAGCTGATAAGCTGTTTACAGGAACCGGGCAACATTGTTTCACAATAGGGGGGAATATGCAGTGTGAAAAATGCAAGGATCAAAGCAGTGGGGAATAAAAGGAAAACTACAAGCAGAGGCTTTGGATACATGAGAATGTTTTGCTTACATGGGAACGTTCCAGCAAAGACACAGCATAGACACAGCATACAAGATGGAGTCAGACAGGTTCACTGAACAGTAATCATGGCAGAGAACAGGGACTGAGTAGACTAGATGGCCTGTATGGCTCCTTCCAACTCTATGATTCTATGATCATAAAAGTGAGTCTAGAAATTGTTTACAGTTTGGCTACTTTGTCCAGGCACTGAGATACGGATGGGACCTCCATCAATTTCCAATTCCTTGCCCACACCAGCCTCGCTGAAATAAACAACTTATGGTGCAACATCTATTGGTGTCCTTACATAAGACCCCGGAAGAGACCCCTGCCTGGAATAAATAAAGAAGCAAAATCTGAAAGACTACAAAGGCAAGCTTTAAAAAATTGTAACAAAAAAGAATTGTAAAACAATTAATTGTTCATTGTTTTATTGCTTATGGTGAATGTTTTTAATGTACTTAATATATTGCAAACTGCCCCGAGCCATCACCTGGAATGAGGGGTTATATAAATCTAAATAAAAAATAAATAAGGGACATAAATGATTCAGAGGCTGTCCAAACGTGCTATACTAAATCAAGGACATCCCCAAATTTCAATATGGTCACAGTTTTCGTATTCCACTTTGCTATGCTCCCTGGCATGCTATTTGTCCACTATCAATATCAAAGGGAGCAAAGTGCTATAAATTACACAAACGAAAGAACCCTTTGTGCAAAAAGGACATACACAACTCCAGTAGTTACTACATCCATACAAGACTATTTAATATCAGTTGATATGAACTATACTCAGTCATAGTATCAATGAATAATAAAGTTGGGGTGGACCTACTGGGTCAACTAGTCCAACGCCCTGCACTATGCAGGACACTCACAACCCTCTCGCTCATCCACTGTCACCTGCCACCCCCTTGAGCCTTCACAGAATCAGCCTCTCTGTCAGATGGAAAGGTTGGGGGAGCTTGGTCTGTTTAGCCGGGAGAGGAGATGACTGAGAGGGGATCTGATAACCATCTTCAAGTATTTAAAAGGCTGCCATGTAGAGGATGGAGCAGAGTTGTTTTCTCTTGCCCAAGAGGGACAGACCAGAATGAATGGGATGAAATAAATTCAAAAGAAATTCAATCTAAACATCCGGAAGCAGTTCCTGACAGTTAGAGCGGTTTCTCAGTGGAACAGGCTTCCTCGGGAGGTGGTGGGCTCTCCACATTTGGAAATTCTTAAACAGAAGCTGGAGAGCCATCTGACAGAGAGGCTGATTCTGTAAAGGCTCAAGGGGGTGGCAGGTGACAGTGGATGAGCGATGGGGTGTGAGTGTCCTGCATAGTGCAGGGGGTTGGACTAGATGACCCAGGATGTCCCTTCCAATTCTATGATTCTATGATTCTAAACCCATCACCAAAGAAAGGGAAGGTGAATGTAAGTCACTTTGAGACTCCTTCGGGTAGAGAAAAGCAGCATATAAGAACCAACTTCTTCTTCTTCTTCTTCTTCTTCTTCTTCTTCTTCTTCTTCTTCTTCTTCTTCTTCTTCTTCTTCTTTGATGCCCTCCCCCGGACACACTCAAGTATGTCTACCTCCCTCTTCAACTGGGGTGCCCAAAACTGAACACAGGACTCCAAGTGAGGCCAAACCAGAGGAAAGCAAAGCGGTACCATCACCACTCCTATTATTCAGTAGCCCTAATAATGCCTGCTTTGGGTGTAAAATCCACCCTGATTGGCCCTCAGTGAGGGACAGGCAACCAATAGGGGAAGGGCACTTTTTTATACCCACTTTTTAATGGATTAACTGGAGAAATATTGTTCTATTTTTCTATTGTTTTAATTATGCTTTTTAAAGGCCATATACACTAAATATCTATCTCCTGATAATGATATCACTTCAGTGTACAAAAAAAAAATGGCAACAAACAATCCTCAGCACCTCGTTCAACAGGTGCTATAAATCCTTACTGGCAGTCTTCAAGCATAGGCTGGATATACACTTTTCTTGGATGCTTTAGGATGCTTTGGGCTGATCCTGCGTTGAGCAGGGGGTTGGACTAGATGGCCTGCATGACCCCTTCCAACTCTATGATTCTGTGATACTATGATTCAAAAGGTTCTATATGTTATTATCATAAGTGCCCCCTCAGTGTGGAATATTGAACCTTTCCTATGTTTTCCAGCAGCAATTCCTGTCTTTAGGCATAGATTTGCCCAAAAAACAAAACAAAACAAGAACAAAAAACCAACCTCAAATCATGTCTTCAGCGAACATTGAGCGCAACATTAACTCTTTCTCTGTGGGAGTGAATTCCTCCGAATTCTTCACATCCGTGTCTTCGTGCCGTCCTCTTCAGGCACATATTTCTAACAAAATTACAAGCTGGGTATAATTGGTACATGCAAAATTTAAATAAATACTAATATCAGAGTTGTGGCAACTCATTCAATAATACAACGTAACACAAAGCCCATAATCTATCTTCTAGCAGACAAAGACTTTTATTTAAAGGGACAGCCTGTGGTCCTCCCATCAGTATCCTGTAATGACCAGCTTAGGAGACTCTGTTTACCCATATAACAAGACCCATACCAATGCTTCTATAATAATTATGTACCTAGTCCTTTTCAAGTTTATTTTCCATTGTAGGAAACTGAATCCATGAAGCATCAGTTTTTGGTAGAGAATTCTGAATGTTAGCATTACATCAGTTCTTTAGAAGTATATGGACAGATATTTAGTCATCATTTAGAATGATTTTCTTCTTTAAAATGCATTGCAAGAAGAAGGAGAAGGAGAAGGAGAAGGAGAAGGAGAAGGAGAAGGAGAAGGAGAAGGAGAAGGAGAAGGAGAAGGAGAAGTTGGTTGCATGTAGAAGAGGAGTGTGGAATCAAACCTGGCTCGTCAGATTAGAAGTCCACACTCCTAACCAGTACAGCAAGAGAAGCTTCCAATACCCCTTTCCTGTTGTTGGATTTTTGATTAATCAGCCTCGTTCTCATTGTTGTAATGCTTTTCCCCATGCCACCCCAATTTATTTATTTATTTGTTGTCCTGGGGAAGATTCCATCCGATTCCCGCCTCCAGAAGACTCTGTCTACATGGTCGCAATGTCCCGGAAGGCAATTGGAAGCCTCTTTGAGCCTCCTTCAGGTAGAGAAAAGTGGCATCTAAGAACCAACTCTTCTTCTTTTTCTCCAGTAATCTCAGGGCTCTCTCAGCCTCACCTCCCTCACAGGGTGTCTGTTGTGGGGAGAGGAAAGGGAAGGCGAATGTAAGCCGCTTTGAGACTCCTTCGGGTAGAGAAAAGCGGCATATAAGAACCAACTCTTCTTCTTCTTCTCCAGTAATCTCAGGGCTCTCTCAGCCTCCCCTCCCTCACAGGGTGTCTGTTGTGGGGAGAGGAAAGGGAATTCAACTGTAAGCCGCTTCAGGTAGAGAAAAGTGGCATCTAAGAACTAACTCTTCTTCTTCTTCAAGTGTGGGAATTTAGTCTTGTTTAACCTATTTTGTTTCCCTGCATTGTGTTTGTGTAGGCCAATATAAGTTTTCTGAGTCTGAGTCTATTCATTGGATTTATAAGCTATTCCTCTCAGCTAACAACAATCCAAGGGCCCAGACATGTATCAATTAAAAGAATGAAAGCATAGATATATCAAATTGAATTCTGTTAGATTTGCTCTTCCTTATTCTTCCTCGAATCTAAATGATGGTTGTGGTGAAGAAGGGGGAGATGGGAAAGGAAGCCTGCATCATTGTTTCTATGTGTGTTGTATTATGCCCTCTTCTGTTCTGACAGGGAGATATGCTCAAATTCCTCTGTTACAACATCTCTGTATTTGTGGGAACCCAGTAGTTGAAGATTTGCCGCACTATCTACTGGAATGCCTGCTGTATACAGATCCAAGGAGGAAATTTTTAAATAAAATCATTCCAGGAGCATTTTCCTCAGCTCATGATAGATTAGAGTATTTGCTCTCCGATACAGACCCATTTGTGTCACAAAGGGTTGCCACCTTTGCTTTGGCCGCAAGAAAGATTCGAGCAATTACTGCGGGCTAATGAGCAGAAGGTGTGGGTAAATGTATGTAATTTTTACTCTGTGTTTGTTATTTAATAATTTTATTGTATCTGATCTTGCAATGGCCTATGGCCTAGTGCAATAAAGTTTGACTTGACTTGATGTGTGTTGTATTGTCTTCAACCATATGCCTGGTGGAAAAACACCATCTTGCAAGCCCTTCAGAAACTTGGCAGATCCAAATGGTCCCGGATCTCTGCTAGAAGCTCATTTCACCAGGCTAGAAACAGGACCAAGAAGTCCCTGGCTCCGATTAAGGCCAAGTACACTTAGAATAATAGAACTAGGCCAGGAACTTGGGTGTGACCATTGACGCCTCCCTGACTTTGGAGATTCAGGTCAAAAAAGTCAGGGGCCAGGCGTTTTTCCACCATCGCCAGGCCTGACTACTAGCGCCCTACCTGTCCCCCGAACACTTAGCCACAGTAATCCATGCAACGGTCACCTCTAGAATAGATTTCTGTAACTCGCTCTACGCGGGCCTTCCCTTGTCCTTGATCCGGAAACTTCAGCTAGTGCAAAACGCAGCTGCTAGGATCCTCACCGGCACACCTTGGAGGGCCCACATCCAGCCAGTGCTGAGGCAGCTGCATTGGTTGCCAATTGCTGCCCAGATCCAGTTCTGGTTCTAACCTTCAAGGCTTTATGCGAGATGGGACCCACATACCTGAGGGACCACCTATCGCCCTATGCCCCTCACAGGGCCTTGCGCTCTGCGGGTGAAAATCTGTTGGTCGTTCGCGGCCCTAGGGAAGCATGCCTGGCCTCGACCAGGGCCAGGGTCTTTTTGGTCCTGGCCCCAACCTGGTGGAATGAGCTCCCAGGAAAGCTGCAGGCCCTGCGGGATCTTTCAACGTTCTGCAGGGCCTGCAAGACGGAGCTCTTCCGCCAGGTTTATGGTTGATAATAGATCTATGCCCCCCCCCGGGGACTCGGGTTCTGGACCCAAAGCAAAACATCATCAGGACCTCCTCTCCACCCGCTAGTAGTGGAAGGGAGGGGGGGGGAGTGGAGCTGCCGTTCTTGCCATGCCGGTAATATTGGCAATGTTATTATTGTTTTTATGGGGTTTTAATGGGGATTGTGATATTGTTACCCGCCACGAGCCACAAGGGAGTGGCGGAATATAAATATAAATATAATAATAATAATAATAATAATAATAATAATAATAATAACAACTGTAAAGCTGGAAAGGACTTCAAGGGTCATCCAATCCAACCCCCTGCACAATGCAGGAAATTCACAACTACCTGCCCATCCACAGTGACTTCAATTTCATCCTCAGATGATGACCCTGGTCAAACCAGAATTCCAGGGCAGGGTAGCTTGGGGGGAATTGTCCTCCTGCTCCCAAACTGCTGATCAGCTTTCTCCTGGGCATGCAAAAAAGGGCCATAGAGCGAAAAACTGACACAGCCTTTCCTGTTCTCCCATTCACAATCTGCCTAAGTCTCCAGAATCAGCATCTCTCTCACATGGCTATCTAGCCTTCATTCATTCATTCATTCATTCATTCATTCATTCATTCATT
>BDOT02000001.1:183429919-183442756 GCA_003118565.2 Paroedura picta
GCAGATGTTAGGACTTGTGTTTAAACAATGGGTAAGAACAGAACCAGCTAGATATCAGGAAAACATTTTTCACAGTCAGAGTAGTTCAGCAGAGGAATCAGCTGCCTAAGGAGTTGGGTTCTCCCCCTCACTGGTATACTTCCTACAGCAGCTGAACAGATTCTTTTCAAGATTGCTTTAGGCTAATCCTGCATTGAGAAGAGAGCTGGATTGGATGGCCTGTATGCTCCTTCCAACTCTATGAATCAATTTCTTGTGTAGGTACTCAAATTTCCCTCTGACCGGTGGCTTGGTGACTATATCAGCAATCATGTCGTCCAGAGGACTAAATTTGAGTGTTGCTGCATCTTTTTGGGGGGAGGGAGAGGGGTACGTTCTTTTTATGGGAGCTCCCCCTCACTGGTGGTCTTCAAGCAGCAGTGGGACAGATGCTTCTCCTGAATGCTTTAGGCAGATCCTGCATTGATCAGGGGGCGGGATTAGATGGCCTGAATGGCCCCTTCCCATTCTAGGGTTCTGTGAGTCTAGTTCAGCAGTTGAATGGGCTGCCTAAGGAGGTTGGGGGCTCCCCCTCACTGGAGGTCTTTAAACAGTGCCTGGACAGAGTCTTCTCCTGGATGCGTTAGGTGGATCCTGCATTGAACAGGGGGATGGATTGAGTGGCCCGGATGTCCCCTTCCCACTCTAGGATTCTTTGATTTGAAAACACAAATTACCCCTCCCCATTCCGCAAGTTCTTAGAGACAAACAAGTGAATCCACAAACGGAATTTTGATGCAAGCTGAAGCTTTATTGGGAGAAAAAGGAGAGAAGGTGACATCATTGCCTGTTAAGCATTTTCGGGGATGGCAGTATGCCTCTTTCACTCAGCAAACCGTGGCTTTTGAAGAAGATGAAGAAGAATAGGTTTCGATCGCCCACTTTTCACTACCTGAAGGCATCTCAAAGTGGGTCACAACCACCTTCCCTTCTTCTCCCCACAACAGACACCCTATGAGGGAGGTAAGACTGAGAGAACTGCCCTGTGAGAATAGCAGTATCCGGACTGTGACGAGCCCGAGGTTACCCAGCATGCAGAGAAGGAAGTGGGGAGTCCGGCACTCCAGATTAGAGGCCGCTGCTGTTAACCATTACCCCATGCGTGCTTTCTGCTGAAACACCATGCTGTATTTCACTGCCTGTTTTAGCTGAGATAAGGGAAAACGTACAACGTAAAACGAGTACAGAGATAGGCAAAGGTTACTATTGAGGCAGGAAGACCTTTGGGGCCCCCTGAAACATTCAGTGAAGTTGTTCAAACCCTTTGGGTTCAAATTCAACAAGTTTAGGATAACGAAATGAAGTTTAGATGTGGGGAGGGGGGACAGTCTCAAGGTGAGAGCAGACTTTAGAATTCAATGAAACCTTCGCATGTTTGTGGTCGTGAGCATTTGCCATGTCGTCGAGTGCTGACTGTTCCTGACCTGAACGAGGAAGCGTCACGCCTTCCGGCACCCAAGTCCATGGAGTCGTCGCCCTTCAATCCGTTCCATGCTTTCCAGGTAGCCGTTTCGTTCTCATCCTCGTGAAGCTCCCCTTCCGGCTTAACAGGGAGAACCGCAGATGCGACCGCAAGGGGGGCAGCCGCCACAGGCCGTGTAACCTCCGACCTTCACCGGCTCACAGGAGGCAGACATAACTGGCCCCGGGAGCACTAAGCAAACAGGAGGTGGCTGGATCACCACTTCCGAGGGTGGGATCTGGCTGATGCAGGAGACGCTGGCCCCACTGGTGATGCCGAGGCATTGGGCTGATGTCGAGTTACCGCAGCACGAAGGGGGGCAGCATGGACTGGGGCAGCAGCTCAGGGAGCCCAGACCGCCGGTTGGGTAGCTGCATGGGGAGCAGCATGGCTGGGAGCAGCAAGATTGGGGGCAGGAGGGGATGGCACAAGATGGAGGACAGCAAGACATCTTGGGAAGGTGACGGTGTGTCTGAAATGACAGTAAGAAATGACAGGAGGAGGTGACATGTGAATGGTTGAAAAACAGACTTGGGTAGAATCATAGAATCATAGAGCTGGAATGGACCTCATGGGTCATCTAGTCCAACCCCCTAACTTTAATCAATATAGTTCTAATATATTTTAAAATATTTATTATCTATCCGACAGAGGCTTACATTCTTTGCCCTCATTTGACCTTATTTAGGTTCTCATATTCTACACCCAAATGGTAATACAAAATCGCTGAATAGCAAGTTAGAATCATAGAATCATAGAGTTGGAAGGGAACTCTTGGGTCTTCTAGTCCAACTCCTTGAACTATGCAGGACACTCACAACCCTCTCGCTCATCCACTGTAACATGCCACCAACCTGAACCTTCACAGAATCAGCCTCTCCTTAAGACACCTATCCAGGCTCCCAAGATGGAGAACGTACCACCTCCCAAGGAAGCCTATTCCACTCAGAAACCACTCTGTCTGGAACTTCTTCTGGATGTTTAGACAAGATTAATTTTATCTAATTGGATCTGGTCTGTCCCTCCAAGGCAAGAGAGAATAACTCTGCTCTATCCTCTATATCAGTGGTCCCCAACCTTTTTATCACCGGGGACCACTCAACGCCTTTTACTGAGGCCTGGGGGGGGGGGGTAGTTTACTCCTCTACTCTCAACCACTGACCGTTATGGTAATGTTTTAACATCCCTTCAAAATAAGATACAGACATGCCACAACAATGAACTTAAGGAACCTTTTATTTTCATGGACATTTTAACTCATGACAATGGGAACCCTCAGCTTGTTTCTCTGCAACGAGATAGTCCCATCTGGGAGTGATGGGAGACCATGACACCCGAAGTGTGTTGTAAAGGGCCGGGGGGGATGAAGTAAAGGGCCGGGGTGGGGAGAAGGTGTCCTTTGGGGCCAACCTCCAATTAGTCGAAGGACCACTTGTGGCCCACAGGTTGGGGATAGCTACTCTATATGGCTGCCTTTTAAATACTTGAAAATGCAGACCAACAAAGCAGACCTACAAAGGCTTATGAAGACTATTCCACAAGCAGGTACACAGCGCTTGCTGGCGTTCCAGACGCTATGCCGGATTTAACAATTTTGTCTTACCTTTTGGGTATCCCTGTGTCCTCTGGTTTGCTTATTGTTCTGTACATTTCACCGGGTCCCTCCCTTCTCTCCCTGTAATTGCTCTGACATTGGGTTATGGCTGACGGATCTTATATGTCTCAAGATGATTCCGGTTGAAAGTTTGAGTCTTTACCTTTAAGGTCCTACACAGACTGGGCCCTGCATATCTGTATACGTCCCCAGAGACCTCTTTGATCAGCAAATGCCAGATGTTTTGAAGTCCCTGGGTCCAAAGAAGTATGCTTGGTCTTGACCAGAGTCAGGGCCTTTTCGGTCCTTGCTCCCACTTGATGGAATGAGCTCCCAGGAGGGATCGAGGCCCAGTTGGAATTCAAGGTCTGCAAGATGGAGTTCTGTTGGAGTTACTCAGGGCCTTCAAGGTGGAGCCCTTCCGCCAAGAATATGGTTGAGGCCAGTGGAGAAATATCTGAATGAACATCCTATCCATGGCCTATTCTGCACACAATAGATAATGCACTTTCAATGCACTTTAGAATTAGATTTTCCGGTTCCACACAGGAAAATCCAGCTGCCAAAGCACATTGAAAGTGCATTACCCTATGTGTGTGGAATGGGCCCAGATCTCTCTCTACCCCTCATCCTTTCTTCTTCCTACGCCCCTTTTTCTCATCCCCGTGGGGCTAGCGGTTTTAGATAGAGATCAGAATTTTAAATATTGTGTGCAATGATTTAACCTTCAATTATTATGTATTGTTATTCATAACTCTGTTGTACATTGCCCTGTGGTGATCATTCATGAGGGCACGATACAAAAATGCCAAAATAAATAAACTTCAATACCTTGGGGAGCCTGACATGGCTCAGGAAGATTTACTCAAAATTGTCTAGGGAGTTGATAACTGAGATGAAAACTCCGTGCAATTCATAGACCCAAAGAAGCCCCAAAGTGGCTCACAATCGCCTACCTTTCCTCTCCTCACAACAGACAACCTGTGAGGTAGGTAAAGAAGAGAGAGCCCTGAGAGAATGGTGACAGGGCCAAGGTTACCCACCTGGCTGCAAACCGGGGCCTATTCCGCACACATAGGATAATGCATATTCAAAGCACTTTAGAAGCAGATTTTCCTGTTCTGCACAGGAAAATCCAGCTGCCAAAGCACATTGAATGTGCATAATCCTGTGTGTGTGGAATGGGCCCTGGTTCATCAGATTAAACACCGTCACTACTAACCACAACATCATGCTGCTGTAGCAGTTAGGAGTAAAATTATGGTATTTCTTTCTTCCTCGTTAAGCGCAGTGGCATTCTAATCTGGCCAGCAGAGTTTGATTCCCTGCTCATCCTCCACATGCTGCCAGATAGGTGACCTTGGGCTTGTAACAGTCCTTTTGGAAGCTGTTCTCACCGAGCAGTAATATCTGGGCTCTCTTACCCTCACTTACCTCACATTGTGTCTGTTGTGGGAAGAGTAAAGGAGGACAATTGTAAGCTGCTAGGAGACTCCTTCTGGTAGCAAAAAATGGGGTATAAAAACCAACTTTTCTTCTACAATTGGTCCCTTCCTTATCTCTTCTTTCCTTTAGATGCCCTTGTTCATACATGATAATTTCAAACAGTCATATCAAACTCTTTCTTTGCTTCCTCTGAAGTTCATTGGAATTTTTCTTCCCGAATAAGAGAACCCCTACATTTGCTTCCTTACCTTGCTTTCTTACTACATATTCAATAAGATAACATTACAAGGGACTTACCAAGAGCAGGAGACAGAAGCAAGCAAGAGAAGCTGGAGGAGATGTGGAGATTGTGGCAGGTGGCAAGAACTTTTATACCGTTTCTGGGGAGTATTAAAACTTATGATTCATTTCTGGGTCTATCATTTAATTTTCAAGGCTTCCTTGGCATCTTGTGAAATTTTAACCTTATGTTTTGACCCTGCAGTTGTCCCTCATTGTACAATATTATAGGCCTTGGTCAAAAAGTCCTATCCCAGTTGACTTGAGTCAGATCAGGAGTGAACCTTTGGCATCTCCTGGCTGACTACAGAGGAAGCAAATTACCTGTCTTGCTCAGATTTTAATATTCCATTTCAAGGTGATAACACTCATGAATTTGGAATTTAAGGATGTAATTTAGAATTTGAAGATGTAACCGATTTGCTCAGCTCTTGCTCGGTTCTCAGCTGTGGTTGTGTTCTGCTCTACCTGTCTTCATTTAAAAAAAAAGTTCCTTGTCTAAACAAGGATATAAACACATCAGAGGGGAGAATTCTGAGGTGTTTATCTGATGCCTTTTTTGTATATGATGATGATTAATGAATTTATATTCCAGAAGGTAAATATGAAGACCTATGAGCCAGAGGACTGAGCATCTCATCAGTGAAGGTCACTAGGTGATTTAGGGACAAACTTACCTCACAAAGTTGTGGTAAGGATACATTGAAGAAGAGCTGTTTTTTGTACCCTGAAGGTACAAACTAACTGAAGGAATCTTGAAGAAGAAGAAGAAGAAGAAGAAGAAGAAGAAGAAGAAGAGGAGTTGGTTCTTATATGGCGTTATTCTCTACCCAAAGGAGGCTCAAAGCGGCTTACATTCACCTTCCCTTTCTTCTCCCCACAACAGACACCCTGTGAGGGAGGTAAGGCGGAGAGAGCCCTGATATTACTTCTTTGAGCCTCCTTCGGGTAGGGGAAAGCAGCATATAAGATCGAATTCTTCTTCTTCGTCTTCTTCTTCGTCTTCTTCGTCGTCTTCTTCTTCTTCTTCTTCTTCTTCTTCTTCTTCTTCTTCTTCTTCTTCCCATTCCCTCTAGGCCTTCATTGGCCATTGTGGTGGGGACAAAATTATCATATATGGCAGCGGTTCTCAACCTTCCTAATGCCGCGACACTTTGATACAGCCTCAAGTTGTGGTGACCCCCATTCATAAAATGATGCAAGTGTTCTTTCACAGAAATTAAACCGAAACTGGCCAATGTTGTGAAGATCCATGATTCATGATACAGATATGCAGGGCCCAGTCTGTGTAGGACTTTAAAGGTAAAGACCCAAACTTTCAACCGGAATCATCTTGAGGCATATAAGATCCGTCAGCCATAACCCAATGTCAGAGCAAATACAGGGAGAGAAGGGAGGGACACGGTGAAATAGAGGACACAGGGATACCCAAAAGGTAAGACAAATTTTTAAAATCCAGCATAGCGTCTGGAACGCCAGCAAGCACTATGTACCTGCTTGTGGAATAGTCTTCATAAGCCTTTGTAGGTCTGCTTTGTTGGTCTGCATTTTCAAGTATTTAAAAGGTAGCCATATAGAGAGGATAGAGCAGAGTTGTTCTCTCTTGCCTTGGAGGGACAGACCAGATCCAATTAGATAAAATTAATTCTGTCTAAACACCCGGAAGAAGTTCCTGACAGAGTGTTTTCTGAGTAGAACAGGCTTCCTTGGGAGGTGGTAGGTTCTCCATCTTGGGAAATTTTCAGAGCCTGGATCGGTGTCTGACGGAGAGGCTGATTCTGCGAAGGTTCAAGGGGGTGGCAGGTTACAGTGGATGAGCAATAGGATTGGGAGTGTCCTGCTTAGTGCAAGGAGTTGGACTAGATGACCCAAGAGATCCCTTCCAACTCTATGATTCTATGATTCTAACTTGCTATTCGGCAATTTTGTGTTACCATTTGGGTGTAGAATATGAGAACCTAAAAATGGTCCCATGACCCACTCTGGACACGCTGTCCGTTTCTTATCGGCCTGGGCCATGTAACCCCCCTTCGCCTCGTCCAGGCACGCAACAATGGACGGCCAAGCCTGGGAGATTCCACTCGCCCACTTCTGGACATCGGAGGCATCAGGAGAGGAGATTTCCCAGGTGGCCACTGCAGTCAAATCTGCCCCAGAGACAGCTTTGAAGGGGGGGACCCCCGGGGACACGTGTACCACATTGTTATAAGCAAATTCGGCAAGTGGGATTAAGGAGACCCAATGATTTTGTTGGTGGTTGATGAAGCAGCAGAGATACTGCTCCAAAATCTAGTTTACCCTTTCCGTCTGCCCATTAGCCCGACGTGAGAGCTTGCTCCACAACCAGAAGCTTCAACAGCTCCCGCCAGAACTTGACAACGAACTGCGGGCCCCGATCCGTGAGCAGTCTACTAGGGATCCAGTGCAGCCGATATACGTGGTTGACAAATAGAGAAGCTAGTTTCACAGCTGAGGGCATCCCCGCATAAGGGACGAAATGAGCTTGTTTCAAGAAAGCGTCCATCACCACCCAAATCACAATTTCAAAACCTCCTTGCGGGCGCCATGAGGCACAAATAGGCGGTCGTCCTTAAAAAACAGGCCCCCCCTTCTCCACTAGGGAGGAGCAGAGGTTCACAAATACAGCATCACTTTGGAAGTCCTTCTGTACCCAGCCCCCCGGGTACGGCCCATCCCCTTTTGTCTTGCTGCGTGTCATGACCGTCAGACCAAGCTGGGAGGGGGTAAACACCATGTCAACCAATGGGTCGCGTTTGTTGTTATACTGGGGGAGGCACGAGAGCGCATCAGCCAGAAAGTTCAAGCCTCGCAGATGCTTCAGGGTAAAGTTGAAGCGAGAGAAAAACTCTGCCTACCGCATATGTTTGGCAGACAGTGAGCGGGGTTGCTTGAGCGCCTGCATGTTCTTGTGATCCGTCCAAACTATGAACGGGAGGGTCGCCCCCTCTAGCCAGTGCCGCCAGGTCACCAAAGCCAGCTTAACAGCTGCCACCTCTTTCTCCCAAATAGCCCAATTCTTTTCCAGACCTTAAACTTTCTTGGAGAGATAGGCGATAGGGTGTAGTTTGCCATCCCCCCTCCTGGAGGATCACCGTTCCTCATGGCCACATCCGAGGAGTCTACTTGCACTGTGAATTGCTTCTAAGGGTCCGCGTGGGTGAGCACCGGCTCAAAGGTGAACAGTGCTTTCAGCTTGTCAAAAGCTGCTTGGCAGGCTGGCGTCCACACCAAGGGCGTGCCAGGGTGTGCTGCCGACTTGCTCCCCTCCTTAGTCTTTAAGAGATCAGTCAGGGGCATGATAGCCCTCTTTAGGTATTTGAAAGGTTGTCACTTGGAGGAGGGCAGGATGCTGTTTCTGTTGGCTGCAGAGGAGAGGACACGCAGTAATGGGTTTAAACTTCAAGTACAACGATATAGGCTAGATATCAGGAAAAAAATTTTCACAGTCAGAGTAGTTCAGCAGTGGAATAGGCTGCCTAAGGAGGTGGTGAGCTCCCCCTCACTGGCAGTCTTCAAGCAAAGGCTGGATACAAACTTTTCTTGGATGCTTTAGGATGCTTAGGGCTGATCCTGCGTTGAGCAGGGGGTTGGAGTAGATGGCCTGTATGGCCCCTTCCAACTCTATGATTCTATGATTCTAAGATTCCTTGTTAGTTTGTACCTTCAGGGTACAAAAAAGACAGCTCTTCTTCAATGTATCCTTACTACAACTTTGTGAAGTAAGTTCGTCCCTGAATCACCTAGTGACCTTCACAGATGAGATGCTCGGTCCTCTGCCTCATGGGTCTTCATATTCACCTTGTGGAATATAAATTCATTAAGCCTCATCATATACAAAAAAGGCATAAGATAAACACCTCAGAATTCTCCCCTCCCCTCCGATGTGTTTATATCCTTGTTTCGATAACTAACCTGTAAGGAATGAAAATAACTTGTAAAGGAAATGGGAACAGGCCAATGTCTGGAGTAACTTGTGTTTTTTTTAATGAAGAAATGTAGAGCAGAACACAACAACAGCTGAAAACCGAGCAAGAGCTGAGCAAATCGGTTACATCCTCAAATTCTAAATTACATCCTCAAATTCCAAATTCATGTGCTGTCACCTTGAAATGGAATATTAAAATCTGAGCAAGACAGGTAATTTGCTTCCTCTGTAGTCAGCCAGGAGATGCCAGAGGTTCATTCCTGATCTGACTCAAGTCAACTGGGATAGGACTTTTTGACCAAGACCTATAATATTGTACAATGAGGGACAACTGCAGGGTCAAAACACAAGGTTAACATTTCACAGGATGCCAAGGAAGCCTTGAAAATTAAATGATAGACCCAAAAATGAATCATACGTTTTAATATTCCCCAGAAATGGTATAAAAGTTCTTGCCACCTGCCACAATCTCCACAGCTCCTCCAGCTTCTCTTGCTTGCTTCTGTCTCCTGCTCTTGGTAAGTCCCTTGTAATGTTATCTTACTGAATATGTAGTAAGAAAGCAAGGTGAGGAAGCAAGTTTAGGGATTCTCTTATTCGGGAAGAAAAATTCCAATGAATTTCAGAGGAAGCAAAGAAAGAGTTTGATGTGACTGTTTGAAATTATCATGTATGAACAAGGGCATCTAAGGGAAGAAGATATAAGGAAGGCACCAATTGTAGAAGAAGAGTTGGTTTTTATACCCCACTTTTTGCTACCAGAAGGAGTCTCCTAGCAGCTTACAAGTGTCTTCCGTTACTCTCCCCACAACAGACACAATGTGAGGTAAGTGAGGGTAAGAGAGCCCAGATATTACTGCTCGGTGAGAACAGCTTCTAACAGCACTGTAACAAGCCCAAGGTCACCTATCTGGCAGCATGTGGAGGATGAGCAGGGAATCAAACTCTGCTGGCCAGATTAGAAGCCACTGCGCTTAACGAGGAAGAAAGAAATACCATAAATTTACTCCTAACTGTTACAGCAGCATGATGTTGGGGTTAGGAGTGACGGTGTTTAATCTGAAGAACCAGGGTCCATTCCACACACAAGGGATTATGCACATTCAATGAGCTTTGGCAGCTGTATTTTCCTGTGCAGAACAGGAAAATCTGCTTCTAAAGTGCATTGAAAGTGCATTATCCTATGTGTGCGGAATAGGCTCCAGTTTGCAGCCAGGTGGGTGACCTTGGCCCAGTCACCATTCTCTCAGTGCTGTCTCTTTACCTGCCTCACAGGTATCTGTTGTGAGGAGAGGAAAGGTAAGTTATTCTGAGCCACTTTGGGGCTCCTTTGGGTCCTCTTCTGTGAAATGCACAGTTTTCAAATCAGTTATCAACTTGCTAGACCATTTTGAGTAAATCTTCCTGAGCCATGTCAGGCTCCCCAAGGTATTGAAGTTTATTTATTTTGGCATTTTTGTATTGTGCCCTCATGAATGATCACCACAGGGCAATGTACAACAGAGTTATAAATAACAATACATAATAATTGAAGGTTAAATCATTGCACACAGTATTTAAAATTCTGATCTCTATCTAAAACCGCTAGTCCCATGGGGATGAGAAAAAGAGGCATAGGAGGAAGAAAGGATGAGGGGTAGAGAGAGATCTGGGCCCATTCCGCACACATAGGATAATGCACTTTCAATGTGCTTTGGCAGCTGGATTTTCCTGTGCGGAAGATATTTCTCCACTGGCCTCAACCATAAGCTTGGTGGAAGGGCTCCATTTTGAAGGCCCTGAGGAACTCCAACAGAACTCCATCTTGCAGGCCTTGAATTCCAACAGGGCCTCGATCCCTCCTGGGAGCTCATTCCATCAAGTGGGAGGAGGGAACGAAAAGGCCCTGACTCCGGTCAAGACCAAGCATACTTCTTTGGACCCAGGGACTTCAAAACATCTGGCATTTGCTGATCAAAGACGATAGAGCAGAGTTGTCTTCTCTTGCCTTGGAGGGACAGACCAGATCCAATTGGATAAAATTATTTCTGTCTAAACATCCGGAAGAAGTTCCTGACAGGGTGGTTTCTGAGTGGAACAGGCTTCCTTGGGAGGTGGGAGGTTCTCCATCTTGGGAGATTTTCAGAGCCTGGATAGGTGTCTGACGGACAGGTTGACTCTGGTCAAGTCCAAGCATACTTCTTTGGACCCAGGGAGTTCAAAACATCTGGCATTTGCTGATCAAAGATGTCTCTGGGGACGTATACAGATATGCAGGGCCCAGTCTGCGTAGGACCTTAAAGGTAAAGACCCAAACTTTCAACCAGAATCATTTTGAGGCACATAAGATCCGTCAGCCATAACCCAATGTCAGAGCAATTACAGGGAGAGAAGGGAGTGTCCTGCATAGTGCAAGGAGTTGGACTAGATGACCCAAGAGATCCCTTCCAACTCTATGATTCTAACTTGCTATGCTGGATTCGGCGATTTTATGTTACCATTTGGGTGTAGAAGATGAGATCCTAAAAAAGGTCAAATGAGGGCAACGAATGTAAGCCTCTGTAGGGTAGATAATAAATATTCTTAAATATATTAGGGGGTTGTACTAGATGACCCATGAGGTCCATTCCAGCTCTATGATTCTATGATTCTACCCAAGTTTATTTTTCAACCATTCACATTGTCACCTCCTCCTGTCATTTCTTACTGTCATTTCAGACGCACCGCCACCTTCCCAAGATGTCTTGCTGTCCTCCATCTTGTGCCATCCCCTCCTGCCCCCAATCCTGCTGCTCCCAGCCATGCTGCTCCCCATGCAGCTACCCAACCGGCGGTCTGGGCTCCCTGAGCTGCTGCCCCAGTCCATGCTGCCCCCCTTCGTGCTGCGGTAACTCGACATCAGCCCAGTGTCTCGGCATCACCAGCGGGGCCAGCGTCTCCTGCATCTGCCAGATTCCACCCTCGGAAGTGGTAATCCAGCCGCCACCTGCTGTCGTCACGATCCCAGGGCCAATCATGGCAGCCTCCTGTGAGCCGGTGAAGGTCGGAGGGTACACGGCCTGTGGGGGCTGCCCCCCTTGCGGTCGCATCTGCGGTTCTCCTTGTTAAGCCGGAAGGGGAGCTTCACGAGGATGAGAATGAAACGGCTACCTGGAAAGCATGGAACGGATTGAAGGGTGACGACTTCGTGGACTTGGGTGCCAGAAGGCGTGATGCTTCCTCTTTCAAGTCAGGAACAGTCGGCGCTCGACGATATGGCAAATGCTAACAACCACAAACATAAGAAGGTTTCATTGAATTCTAAAGTCTGCTCTCGCCTTGAGACTGTCCCCCCCCCCAAACATCTAAGCTTCATTTCGTTTTCCTAAACGTTGAATTTGAACCCAAAGGGTTTGAACAACTTCATTCTGTGGGCCTCTGAATGTTTCAGGGGCCGCCAATGGTCTTCCTGCTTCAAAAGTAACCTTTGCTTATCTCTGTACTCGATTAAGAGCTGTGGCCTCTAATCTGGAGTGCCGGACTCCCCACTTCCTCCTCTGCATGCTGGGTAACCTTGGGCTCGTCACAGTCCGGATACTGCTATTCTCACAGGACAGTTCTCCCAGTCTTACCTCCCTCATAGGGTGTCTGTTGTGGGGAGAAGAAGGGAAGGTGGTTGTGAGCCACTTTGAGATGCCTTCCGGTATTGAAAAGTGGGCTATCGAAACCTATTCTTCTTCGTCTTCTTCAAAAGCCACGTTTGCTGAGTGAAAGAGGCATGCTGCCATCCCCGAAAATGCTTAACAGGCAAGGATGTCACCTTCTCTCCTTTTTCTCCCAATAAAGCTTTAGCTTGCATCAAAATTCCGTTTGTGGATTCACTTGCTTGTTTCTAAGAACTTGCGGAATGGGGAGGGAGAACTTGCGTTTTAGAATCAAAGAATCCTAGAGTGGGAACGGGACATCCGGGCCACTCAATCCATCCCCCTGTTCAATGCAAGATCCACCTAAAGCATAGAATCATAGAATCATAGAGTTGGAAGGGGCCATACAGGCCATCTAGTCCAACCCCCTGCTCACCGCAGGATTAGCCCAAAGCATCCTAAAGCATCC
>BDOT02000001.1:183508338-183520982 GCA_003118565.2 Paroedura picta
GGTCAGCCCTGGCTAGTACTTGGAAGGGCGACCTTCACTACTGCTCATCTCTTGCCTTGACCTGGATGGCCCAGGCTAGCCTGGTCACATCAGATCTTGGATACTAAGCAGGGTCACTCTGGTTAGTCCTTGGATGAGAGACCACCAAAGACATCCATGATTGCTATACAGAGACAGGCAGAGACAAACTACCACTACTCAACTCTTGCTTTGACCTGGATGATCCAAGCTAGCCTGATCTCATTGGATCTTGGAAACTAAGCAGGGCCACCCTGGTTAGTCCTTGGAGGAGAGACCACCAAGGGAGTTGAAGGTTGCTACGTAGAGGCAGGCAATGGCCAGAAACTTGTGTGTGTTTCTGCCCTAATACATCAGCAGGAAGTGGCAAAACCACCTGTGAGCATTCCTTGCCTGGCAGCCGGACAGTCTTAGCTACATAGACCACACGTCACGCAGCAAATACTGAAATACAAAGCAACCCCTTATAGTTAATGCTAGGTGGAGAAGTTAATACTCAACTCTCCAGCCCAATGGCATGTTCCTAATTATTGTTAACAACACACATTTTGGGATGGGGGGGGACTTCTCAGACCCAATGAGGCAACCATCTCATTTGACAGTGTCAATGGTATTCAAAGGAGGCTTCAATCCCTTTGAAAGTTTCCACTAATGACATTGGAAGCTTCTTGGCTATGCCCACCGAGAGTAAATTCAGCAGGGAGAATGTGAGAACCATATTTTGCATGTCCAAATGTCGGTTTGATTGATGGCTATTCTATTCTATTTATTCATGTTTATATTTATATACCGCTGCTCTCAAATGTCTCGCAGAGGTTTACAAGATCAGTAAAATACAATAAAATCCCATGAAATACCCCATTAAAACAATATAACATAATAGAATAAAACATAGCAAGATGGTGGACAATAAATACCAGACCCCATTCTGCATGGGTCAATAAATCGCTCTCTGCCTGGGAGTGAGGAACCCAGTTAGCCTCAACTTAGAGATCCTTAGATGGCAACACCAGGTACCACTCTGGCCTCAACCATATGCCTGGCGGAAGAGCTCTGTCTTGCAGGCCCTGCGGAAAGCTGACAACTCCGACAGGGCCCTTAGCTCTTCTGGTTGGGGTCAGGGCTGAAAAAGCTCTGGCCCTGGTCAAGGCTAGGTGTATATCCCGGGGGCCTGGGACAACCAGTAAATTCATACCAACAGAGCGAAGATAGCCTCCTGCCATGGACATTTGCTGTGGTCACTTGCCAAGTACCAACAATGTATCAATAATCACAGCTGTCACTGTATGGTATAAAGGAGGGAGGTTTGTTACGGGTCAGTGGCCTGGGAAGGTCTACCTAATTATATCTGTTTCTATTTGCTCCTGCTGTTTCCCTCTTTATATAGCCTAATGGCCAAGTTAAGTTTCTGAAGATGGAACATCCAAGAGAGAGCTTGGATGTTATCGATGTGGTTGGCTTTGGGTTAGTCTTGCAGGGATGTTATAATGCACTTTCCCCTGGGCACAAGGCAAGCCTACCTTTTTCTTGGTGTCTGGGGGGTGGGGCTTTGGGTTATATTGCTCAATGTAATGTCTATCAGTTTAGTTTCAGCATGAATAATCATGAGCTTCATGCTTTTGCTGCTAAGGCCATGGAGAACGTCAATGGGGATTGGTTAAGGAAGCCCTGATCTGAATACTCCAAGCTAGTATTTGGATCGGAGAGCTCCATGGAATGCCAGGGTCTCTGTACGAAGGAATGCAATAGCAAACCATCACTGAACCTCTCTTGCCTTGCAAAACCTACAGGGTCACCATATGCGAACTGGGACTTTACGGCAACAAACATAAAAACAAAATACGATGCAAAGAAGTCATAGCTCAATGTCCTGGGGCTTTGAGTTACATTGCTCAATGTAATGCCTATCAACGTAGTTTTAGCAAGAATGATCATGAGCTTCACGTTGCTCTTTCTGCTACTAACGCCATGGAGAAAGCCAATGGGGATGGACTTACAGGGTCACCACATGCCAACTGGACTTTGTGGCAACAAACATAAAAACAAAATACAATGTCATAGCTCAATGGGGCTTTGAGTTACATTGCTCAATGTAATGCCTATCAACGTAGTTTTAGCAAGAACAATCATGAGCTTCACATTGCTGTTTCTGCTAACGCCATGGAGAAAGTCAATGAGGATGGACCTAAAGGGTCACCACATGCCAACTGGACTTTATGGCAACCAACGTAAAAACAAAACACGACGTACTGTAATGAGGACTAGAAAAGATATCATTCCCCCCCCCTCCCCGCTCTGAAGAAGTCACAGCTCACCGTCACTGCATTAATCATCTCATCCACTTCAGGAAGAGATATTACTAGGAAAACTTAAGTGTTCCAATTGCCCTCAAGAAGGAAGTGGAAGTTACCCACCCATACAATTCCTTCTGCTGCTCGTAATGCTCTAAAATGAAAGAGGGACCGATGTAATGGAAACACTAAAATACATGTGATTAGTACGGGATGGGAGATTAGAGTAATTTGACTTATGAAGCATGAAGTAAATGTTAGACTCAAGAGTCCAGGGATGCCCTCGAGGCTCCTGGAGAACCAATATAAAAGCTCTCCCATCTCTAGACGCTTCCAGTCCACCAGCTTCTCTTCTTCGGCTATCCCCACGTAAGTTGGTTTTAACCCCGTAATGGAGGCAGGTATTCGGAAAACGTTTCCTGCTGCCTCCTTGCCCAAGTCAAAAAGAGGGAGGAATAATAGATTTAATCTGGTAACAATTTGTTGGATGGGTTGTAGACTGGGAGGCCAGCACTGTGGTTTTTAGGCCTTGACCATAAGCCTGGTGGAACAGCTCTGCTTTTCAGGCCCTGTAGAACAGTTTCCCACAAGGCCCTGATTTCATTTGGCAGAGAATTCCATCAAGGTTGGGGTCATGGATGAAAAGGCCCTGGCCCTGGTTGAGGCCAATTTTACTTCCTTGTGGCCAGAGACCTTTAGCACAGGGGTAGTCAACCTGTGGTCCTCCAGATGTTCATGGACTACAATTCCCATGAGCCCTTGCCAGTGTTTGCTGGCAGGGGCTCATGGGAATTGTAGTCCATGAACATCTGGAGGACCACAGGTTGACTACCCCCACTTTAGCAGATTTTGCTTGGTAGAGTGTTGTGTTGATCCTGTAGGTACTAAGGTCCCAGACCTTAAATATCTTCCATGTCACTTTGATGTTGCTTAAATTGCTGCTTTTTTTTAAAAAAAAAACCTTTTGGTGGCTGCTTTTGTATATTTGTGTATTTTATGTATATGCATTATCGTGGCTGAAATCATGATTTATTATGCTCATATGTATATAGAGAAGCAGGCACAAATCTTTGAAGGGTCACACAAGAAAAATGGCCATCCCTCCATAGACCTGTTTTCCTGTGGCTCAACATAGGCTTGGAGGAAAGTGTTCAGACTAACAATCTGATAGAAACCCCATTCCTTTAGTTGGGTATAAAGCAATATCTTGCTGTTAAATATTTTGGATTTCAGCTGTTTATCTGCAGTTTTCATGTTCATTACCTAGACCCAAGGTCATATGTTCAACAGTCCAAGTGTTGTGGAGATGGGAGATGATCTGTGGCTGAGTAGAAGAACAATCTGTTATGGCAGGCAGAAGGTCCCAGGTTCCATCTCTTACATCCCTAAATTAGAAAATGAATTGGCAATAGGTGATTTCAAAGAGCCAGGAGATCTGCTACTAGCCTAAGTAGACAATATTGACTTTGGTGGTCAGTAGAAGGCAGCTTCATAGTGACCTTGGTTGACCAAGGGTCAGTAGAAGTCAGCTCCATAGTGACCTTGGTTGACCAATGGTCAGTAGAAGTCAGCTTCATATTGACCTTAGTGGATCAATGGTCAGTAGAAGGCAGCTTCATATTGACTTGATGGACCAATGGTCAGTAGATGGCAGCTTCATATTGACCTTGGTGGACCAATGGTCAGTAGAAGGCAGTTTCATGTTGACCTTGGTGGACCAACAGTCTGTAGGAGGCAGCTTCATATTGATCTTGGTGGACCAATAATCAGTAGAACACAGGTTCATATTTTGGTAAGGGGCCATGGCTCAGTGGTAGAGCATCTAATTGGCAGGCCAAGAGTCCCAAGTTCAATCCTTGGGATCATCAGCTAGTAGGTAAGAAATGTATTTAGTGTTATAGCCACTGGCCTTAACATCTTTCATAAATGAGCTAAATCGGCTTTAAAAGCAATAAAAAATACAAAGAATTATAAAATACAGAGTTGGGTTAATAATAATAAATACAGACATTCCTGCTTCAGAGATTGGCATGTACAAACCGATTCCTTAACCATCAATAATAACATAAGAGAGGCAAGTTTTAATGTTATAAATGGATTTGTATCTGCCAGTAAAAAGCCAATACAATCCTCTAGAGCAGTGGTCCCCAACCTTTTTATCACCGGGGACCACTCAACGCCGGGGACCACTCACCGGGGACCACTCAACGCCTTTTACTGAGGCCCGGTAGGGGGGTAGTTTACTCCTCTACTCTCAACCACTGCCCTTACGCTCTCTGATCACTATGGTAATGTTTAAACATCCCTTCAAAGTAAGATACAGACACGCCACAACAGTGAAATGTGTTGTAAAGTGCTGGGGGGATGAAGTAAAGGGCCGGGGGGGGGGGAGAAGGCGTCCTTCGGGGCCCACCTCCAATTAGTCGAAGGACTACATGTGGTCTGTGGCCCACAGGTTGGGGATTGCTACTCTAGAGCAGGGGTAGTCAACCTGTGGTCCTCCAGATGTTCATGGACTACAATTCCCATGAGCCCCTCCCAGCATTTGAGATATTTGCTGGCATTTGCTGGCAGGGGCTCATGGGAATTGTAGTCCATGAACATCTGGAGTACCACAGGTTGACTACCCCTGTTCTAGAGTGTGGCATGACCTGATATTACCTAGTGAGGACCATATAGTGGACAGTAAAAGAGGTATTGGGGAAAACCTTTAGTGTGATTGGAGGCACATGGACATAAGCACTGATCTAAAGAAATTTTATTACATCTGCCTTGCAACCAGGCAGAAAGCATTGTTTGAAAAAGAAGGGTAGTTAATGCTCCCCTTAATGGGGCATCAGAGAGATCTAGGTACCTTGGCTGTCTTAAAAGGGAGGGTACCCTATAGATAAACTGCAGTTTTGAATGGTCTTAAATGGACCAGGATGTAGGTGGTGTGAAAGAGACCCTGGAAAGCAGCTGCTGGTCTGAGTAGACCTTGAAGGACTCACTACTCAGTTCAAACCTTATGCTGTGCTGATATTTCTCTGTTCTCCCAGTAACACTGGTTTGATGAGGTGCGGTTTGCAGAGAGAAAAGGAGGGACAGTTCTGTTGGGCTGGCAGGAGTGCCTTCTGCGATTAGACATGGAAATATGGATCCAACCCAACTACAGGACACAGTGATGTCATGCTTCATTGTAATGCTCTGACAATATCTTAAATCTCTATGGTTTTATCATAGAGATCTGGGGGATTCCTAGAGTGTCACAGTGAGATGTGCCTTGGTCTCCCCATGAGTCATGATCTCAATGGCTCATGGATTTCATATTGGTGCAAATTCTACCTCACTGTGAGATAGACACAGAGACTGAGATGCCATCTTGCTTTAGCTATGAATCAAAATTTGAGATACAGGAGGATAATTACATAACTTAGCTGTGTATATTTTTTTTTAAATTTCATTCCACTTGTTTATTTCACTCTTTTCACAGGCTGACCTCCACCTTCTCCAACATGGTATCCTGTTGTGGTGTGTCATCCTGTTCCAGTCCCTGCCGACCCACTTCCCCACTGTATGGTGGCCAGTCTTGCTGTGCCCCATCCTGCACCATCCCATATGGACCAATCGCTCCACTGTGCAGAGACGAGTCATGCTGTGCCCCATCCTGCACCATCCCATGTGCACCAATTGCCCCACTGTGTGGTAGCCAGTCTGGCTGTCTTCCACTCTACACCACCCCACATAGTTCCATCACCTCATCATATGGTGGTCAATCTTGCTGTGACCCATCATGCACCATCCCATGTGGACCAATCGCTCCACTGTGCAGAGACGAATCATGCTGTGCCCCATCCTGCACCATCCCATGTGCACCAATCGCCCCACTGTCCAGAGACCAATCATGCTGTGCCCCATCCTGCACCATCCCATGTGGACCAATCGCCCCACTGTGTGGTAGCCAATCTGGCTGTCTTCCACTCTACACCACCCCACGTAGGTCCATCACCTCATCGTATGGTGGCCAGTCATGCTGTGCCCCATCCTGCACCATCCCATGTGCACCAATCGCCCCACTGTGTGGTGGCCAATCTGGCTGTCTTCCACTCTACACCACCCCACGTAGTTCCATCACCTCATCATATGGTGGCCAATCATGCTCTGTCCCATCCTGCACCATCCCATGTGCACCAATTGCCCCACTGTGTGGTAGCCAATCTGGCTGTCTTCCACTCTACACCACCCCACGTAGGTCCATCACCTCATCGTATGGTGGCCAGTCATGCTGTGCCCCATCCTGCACCATTCCATGTGTTCCAATTTCTCCACTGTGCAGTGATCAATCTAGCTGTGCATCATCCTGTTCCACCCCATGTAGTTCCATCACCCCACTTTGTGGTGGCCAGTCTTACTGTGTCCAATCCTGCACTATCCCATGCAGACCCATCTTCCCACTGGCTGGTGGTCAGTCTTGTTGCATCCCATCCTACTCCACCCTAGGTAGATCCATCACTCCATGCTCTGGTGGCCAATCATGCTGTGCCCCATCCTGCACCATCCCATGTGGACCAATCTTCCCACTTTGTGATGGCCAGTCTTGCTGTGCCCCATCCTGCACCATCCCATATGGACCAATCGTCCCACTTCAAGATGGCCAGACTTTCTGTGCCCCATCCTGCACCATCCCATATGAACCAATTGTCCCATTGTATGGTGGCCAATCTAGCTGTATCCCAGTCTACTCCACCTCACGTAGATCCATCACCTCATCATATGGTGGCCAGTCATGCTGTACCCCATCTTGCACCATCCCATGTGAACCAATTGTCCCACTGTATGGTGGCCAGTCATGTTCTGCTCCAGTCTTTCTGTATTCCATGTAGACCCATTGACATTATCCCGATGTGCAGTAGACAGTCTTCCTGAGTTCCATCCTGCTCAGTTTGGTGCAAAACTCCCTTCCCATCGCAATACTGTACTCCCTGTTAAAACACTCAAGAATAGTTCCCCTTTAAGCATGGTTAATCTCAAACTGGAAATGATGCCACAGGTTCATGACTAAGCTAATGTTACCATCTACTAACAACTCTGAGATATTCACATTGTTGGTGTTCAGTATTTTGCTAGCTGGTCCTAGTCTCAATGCTCGCCCTTCAGTCCTCATGTATTTCTTTTCTTTACTGCTTCCCCCACTGTAGTTCTGTTAGCCAGCACTCCTAAACCCTCTTTTCTCTAAGTCAAGTCCATAGGAATGATTTTGCATAGTTACCATGTACAATTGGTTATGTAGTTTTGGATGTGACACAATTTTAAGGTCAACAATGAATTGTCAAATATTTTCTACTCCTTGGCTCAATTGTTAAACAAAAGGGAGACCAAGATGAAGACAATACTTACTATGATATTCTCCATGTATGGATGTGCTGATTGGACAATGATGACAACGGTCACAAAATTGATTTGTTTGAAATGTGGCATTGGAGGACAGGTATTTTTAATGGGATATCATGGACTGCCAGAATGACAAATCAGTGGATCCTCAATCAAATCAAGCCAGAGGTTTTCCCAGAAGCTATAATTGACCTAACTGATGCCATTGTACTTTGGTGACATTATGAACATACAAGACTCGCTGGGAAAGATAATCATGCCAAGAGACATTGAAGATATTAAGAAAAGAAGAAGCCTGAGATGGACTGACAATATCAAGGAAGCCATGGCCTTCAGTTTGTAAGATCTGAACAGAACTGTTAATTATGAGACATTCTGGAAGCTGTTAATTCACAGGGGCATCATCAGTTGGAAATAACTTGGTGGAACATGACACATAGATTGGGCCACTGAAAAAAAGAATCAGTATCATAGAGATTTGAAAGGGGCCACACAGACCATCTGTGGTCTAACCCACAGCTTAATGCAGGATCAGCCTAAAGCATCCAGGATAAGTATCTGTCCAGTCGCTGCTTGAAGACTGTCAGTGAGAATGCTCCATCCTTCTTTTGATTTTGTCTTCCAGAAAGAAGTCCAAGCCGATGAATATTTTTGTCATCCCTATTTCATTTGTTTGTGAGATCATCCAAATGCTGCCTCCTGAAAGTACAATAAGTGTGGGTTGGATCCAGCTGATTTTCCCTCTCCCCATCTCAACTAATCTTACTCATCCTTCCACTCCCCACTGCACATTTTCTTTGTACATGCAGGTCCCATAATTCTCAGCATAAACTTTTAGGTGGTCAAAGGAAAACTTTTTCCCCCTTCAGTGGGGAAAAAACCCAACTGGATCCAACCCTATGGTTTCAATGTCGCAAAGGCTTAGGGCCCCAGCTCCATTGTGTTTGTCACCTGTCCTGTAGTTCTTTTCTTGGAAATGCTTAATTGAAAATGGTAATCTGGTTTCTTTTTTATTTTTTTTTGCATGCATAATCTTCTCTCAATAATATGACTTGTTTTCTTCTATTATCCTTTTCAATAAATTCTATTGTGGCATACTCAAATATTTCTCTTCTGGATTTTTTTTTGGGGGGGGGAGTTTTTAAGCAGAGGTTAGATAGGGTAGCTAGCCATAAGACAGAAATGCTGATTCTGTGAACTGAGGCTGGTTGTAAGTGGGTGGGCAGAAGGGACTGTGTCTGAGCTTGGCTCTTGGGGCCCTTTCTTGCATGCCCAAGAAAATGCTGATCATCACTTTTGGATCAGAAGGTGAAATTCCTCCAGGCCAGACTGGCTGGGGATTCTGGTTTTATTTATTTTATCTATTTATTATTCAAATTAAATCCCACCGCTCACATGCTTCTCGGAGTGGCTAACAGCATCGTCAACATAGAAATAAATAGAGTAGCTATAAACAATAAATCAATGAGATTTAAAATGAAGACATCCAGCACTTAATAATATTAACAAAATTCTACCACACTGTTTATGAATGGAGGAGCCACCAGCTGACCCAGGAACAATTAACAATGTCACGATGAAGAGGTGGTGGGTATATGTAAAAGGTTAGGATATTGGTCAGGATACAGCACATAGTAATTGTGCTGGCCTCCACCAAATGCTTGATGAGAGAGCTCCATTTTAAAGGCCCCGCAGAACTTCTGAAGCTCCAGCAGCCCTGATCTCACGAGGCAGCTCATTCCATCAAGTCAGGGCCAAGTCCAAGAAGGCCT
Organism: Paroedura picta; assembly: GCA_003118565.2. Classification (NCBI taxonomy): domain Eukaryota; kingdom Metazoa; phylum Chordata; class Lepidosauria; order Squamata; family Gekkonidae; genus Paroedura; species Paroedura picta. The sequence continues at coordinate 183,517,790 of BDOT02000001.1, forward strand.
TGGCCTTGATTGAGACCAGACACACTTTATTGGTGGAATGGTGTGCTCTGATAGCCAGGAGGCTACAGTGGGAAGGAGATGGGAGGAGAATCCCTCTCTTCTTCCTTAAGTAAAGCTGCCCTGACAAAAGAGACAGAAAAGGATAATTTCATCTTCTCTTCCTTTCCCACTGTGGTCCCCCAACTACGTAGGCCTTGCAAAAGGACTGCAAAGAGGGGAGATATAGGCTGCCTAAGGAGGTGGTGAGCTCCCCCTCACTGGCAGTGTTCAAGCAAAGGTTGGATACACACTTTTCTTGGATGCTTTAGGACAGGGGTAGTCAACCTGTGGTCCTCCAGATGTTCATTGACTACAATTCCCATGAGGCCCTGCCAGCATTTGCTGGCAGGGGCTCATGGGAATTGAAGTCTATGAACATCTGGAGGGCCACAGGTTGACTACCCCTGCTTTAGGATGCTTTGGGCTGATCCTGCATTGTGCAGGGGCTTGGACTAGATGGCCTGTAGGGCCCCTTTCATCTCTATGATTCTATTATTCTATATGTCTGGGACCACCGGAACCTTTAACCTCCCTTTTTTGGATAGCCCAGGCCAGTCTCATCTTCTCATCTCTCAGAAGTTAAGCAAGGTCAACCTAGGCTAGTATTTGTATGAGAGACCTTCAAGAAACATTAGGCAGACAATACTACAACCATGTCATATGTGATAAAATAAAATAAGTACCTTCTAAAATGGGATCAACCTAACTCTGCCACTGGAGGGCAGTGGCAAACATAAATGGTTGACCAAAAGGACATTTCAGAGGAGTAGTTGTGCTAATCCGTCATTCAGGGGTGGCCAAAATGTAGCTCTCCAGGTGTCCATGGACTACAACTCCTATGAGAGTTGAAGTCCATGGACATCTGGAGAGCCACAGTTGGCCACCCCTTGCCCTAGTTGGAGAACAAGATTTGGGGCCTCAAAGACCAACAAAATCTGAAGTGAGCTTTGTCCCATGCAAGCTCATATCTTGGGAAATGGCGTTGGTCTTTAAGGTGCCACGGGACAAGAAGGGACTTCTTGAGCATGACAGATGAACATGTTGCCACTAAAAGACGACAGCTCAGATTGAAAGAAAAGATGACCCCCAAGAGGTTCTGCTGGCCAAGTCTTAATATGGAGTAAAGCAAATAACAAGCTGCTTAAGAACAGATCCGATTTATGAAAACATGTTGGGGTGGTTTTCCATCAAGGCATTTCCGATGCATAGTGACCTTAGGAACAAAGACCTGCCATCCAACTCTGTCTGCAGTCGTTTCTTTTAGCTTTTTCTAAGGTCAATACCCTTATGCCTTTGGTTCTATCCATCCATCTTGTTCTTTGCATACCTCTTCTTCTTAAAGCATGGGACAAACTTTGCAGAAAAGAGAAGAGAAATATAGAAACCGGTTTGACTTATGTAGTGTGGGGGGGAGGGAGCCAACCATTCTCAGAAGAAGCTTCCTTCCTTCCTTCCTTCCTTCCTTCCTTCCTTCCTTCCTTCCTTCCTTCCTTCCTTCCTTCCTTCCTTCCTTCCTTCCTTCCTTCCTTCCTTCCCATGTCCATAGAATGCCCAAAATCATTAGAGAATATGATTATACAACATTTCCGAGTTCAGCAGCAAAGATAGGAGCTTCTCCTGCACCAAACTAGTACAGTCCTTGGGGCCTTCCAGGTGAGAAGAATAACTGCTTTTCATACTGCACTTTTCGCTACCTGTAGGAGACTCGAAATGGATTACAATCGCCTACCCTTCCTCTTCCACAGAATTGTGACTGGCCCAAGGTCACCCAGCTGGCTGCATGTGGGGGAGAGGGGAACCAAATCCAGTTCACCAGACTGGAGACTGCCTCTGTAAACCATTTCTTCTCACATCATGTGACTCACTCATAATAATACTACTAATAATGTTCATTTTATAGTTCAGCCTTCCCAATTGGCTCAGGGTGGGTCGCAACGTATTAAAATATGCAGTTTCAAATTGGATAATAATATATATAATTATAATTTATTTTTAAAATGTCTCTTAAAATGCCAGTGGGGGTGATGATGTTGTGACGGCAGATCAGTATTTTATACTTGATGTATCTAACGCAAAGTCCAAAGCCCATATATTTAAAGGTGAAAGGCAAACCAGGTTTAGCGACTCTCAACTGACCTCCCCGATTGCATGGGTATGAATGAATTTTCCAGTCTATGCTCACATTTCGGATCATGCTGTGTACGACATAAACCAGCTTGGTCTAGTGTAGGGGTAGTCAAACTGCGGCCCTCCAGATGTCCATGGACTACAATTCCCAGGAGCCCCTGCCAGCGAATGCTGGCATGGGGCTCCTGGGAATTGTAGTCCATGGACATCTGGAGGGCCGCAGTTTGACTACTCCTGGTCTAGTGGTTAGAAATGTGGACTTCTAATCTGGCAAACCGGGTTTGATTTCTTGCTCCTTCTCTACATGCAGCCAGCTGGGTGACTTTGGGCTTGCCACAGCACTAATCAAGCTGTTCTGACCGAGCAGTAATATCAGGGGTCTCTCAACTTCACCCACCTCAAAGGGGGTCTGTTGTGGGGAGAGGAAAGGGAAGGCGACTGTAAGCCACTTTGAGATTCCTCTGGGTAGAGAAAACAGCCTATAAGAACAAACTCTTCTTCTTCTTCTATGCTGCTTTCACCTTCATTCTATCACACTTCATTGTATCACACTATCTCCCCCATTCTCCCCAATTTGAAACCTTCCCTTTTTAAGCCATCCCCTTCAAATCATCATCTCTCCATCTCATCCCTCGAGTTGCCTCCTCACCACATTGTTGGCCAACAACATCTCTTTCATCCTCTCCACCAGCCCCCAAACTTCTGTCTATGGGTACCAGTCTCTATATCTCCATGAGTACTATGTTAGGATCGGAAAGGAAAGGGAAACTCCCCATGCTCGAATGTCTGGATACCAATGACATGAGGCATCATAAAGAGACGCTCTCAGCCCCGTTGATGGACCTCCATTGGTTCTGGTTGGCCACTGTGTGAGACCAAATGCTTGACCACTGGTCTGATCAAGCAGACATGACATTATTTTTAAGGCCTTGGCCTCTCTGCCCTGTTGTTGGACCTCCAGAAAAAGTCCTTGGCCACTGGGTGAGAAAGGATGCTGAACTAGATGGACCACTGCTCTGATCCAGAA
>BDOT02000001.1:183530491-183545704 GCA_003118565.2 Paroedura picta
CCATTGGTTCTGGTCCATCCCTCCTAATATAAGTCCTTAGGATTTGGCAGTGATGATTTGTCGATTTTCAGGAGAAGGTGGTTTCTTAATGTTATATTTTTAAAAATGTTTTAATTCTTATGCATAGGACCTACCCAGGGTGATCCATGGAACTTCTCCAACTCAGTCCATGCAAGACTTCCCTTGAGGCTGACTGAAAGCTCCAACTGGTCCAAAATACATGGGGCCTTACAGGGACACAGTGGAGGATACACATGACACTGATGCTTCCCTAACTGTATTGGCTCAAGATTGGAGACTGGATTCGATTCAAATTTTTGGTAAACAATCCTAAATAGTCTGGGTCCAGCATATCTGCCAGACCACTTCTTCCATTATGCCCCCTCCTCCAAAGAGCACTACTGTCAATGGATCAAAACCTGCTCAGGTTTCTGGTCCCAAAGAAGGGAGACTCAACTAGAGGCAAGGACTTTTTGGTCCTTGCCCCAGACTGGTGGAACACTCTTCCAAGTGAGATCAGGTTCCTGTGTGTCTATAATAAGTTCTGCAGAACCTGCAAAGTAGAGCTGTTCCACCAGCACTTTGGTGGAGACCAGGAAGATAACTTCAACAGCATCTAATTGGCTGATTTCCCTTGAAGACATCCTTTGAAGAAATCCATCAGTACCGGTAAAATATACTCAGTGAGTATAGGGAATTAAAAGTCTTTCGTCTCCCCCACCACCATCTATGTCAAAAGCCAAGGTATTAGATCAGCCAAGACCAGCTGTTTGTTCTACCCATTTGTTTCTCCCCTCCCCTATCATTCCCATTTTTCCAGCCCATAATGGTTACAAAGGGATTTTGACTGATTTGATTAGGGGCTTTGGAGGGTTCACTGTTTTACTGTGATAATGTGAGATTTCAAAGGTTTTATGGTTGATGTTTTGTTGTCTTATGTTCTGAACCACCGCGAGCCTGCTTTTGCTGGGAGCAGCAGTATATAAATGTAATTACAAATAGATAAATAGATAAATAGATAAACCCTCCTTTAGATTTAATATTTAATGAGTTGGCGGATGGGTTAGATTCTAAATTGTTTTATGTAAATTGTGATTTTAAAACTACAGTATTTTATGAACCGATGGTACCCCATCCGAAGTCTGACATGATGGGCAGGGTAGAATAAAAAAGATTTATTTCTTACGATTCATTTATTGTTTTGAAGTCACTGTGAACTACCCTGAGCTGACCAGGGAAGGGTGGAGCACAAATAAAAATGCTGATGATTATTATTGTTATTATTATTAAATGTTATAATTAGATTTCAATCCTTCTCTGTATTAACTTATCTGTATTTTGACATCAGATGGAATCTTCTTGTTATCCACCCTGAGCTTCCAGGGAAGAGCTGAATGCAAGTGGAAAATTGAATGGAATTAAATAGGATCTCTAGTGCTGCTTCTTTTTTCTTTCCTGTTTTGAAATAAAGCTTGAACAGCTGATGTTTGTCTGTATATGTTAAGAGTCTTGTAAAACTGCAAACACCCCTTTGCTGTGGTCTGACAGTTATTGTAGTCTTTGGCTTCTCCTTTTGGGGGGAATTGGAATGTAGATTGAGCATTTACAGTTTCCGGGCCACTGTTTTGGTCACTGTATTCCATCAACTCCCAGCTCCACCCCCAAATTCTCCAGGTATTTTCCAGCCCAGAGCTTGTTACCAGAAATGCACACATGTGTCCAAGACACGTGTATATTTAGAAGTGGGGAATTGCTTTGTGAGAGGTTTGGTAACGTAGTGAATTGATCATTTGCCAATGTTTACGAGGTGATTACAGCTTTTAGAACTCAAGGCAGACAACAAGTAGAGTAAAATAATGAACAATCTTTATTAGAAAGAAAATAACAAAAAAAAACACATATATCCGGGACACAAACAGTCAATAGGATAGAAATTCAAAGAAGGAAAAGGTTTGCAGATTCCTCAATGTGGACTCAGAAGAAAAAAGGAAATCACGAGGCACAATGATATAGTAGTCTTCTCTATGTTTATAAGTCAAAAGGTTATAACATAAAGTCTAAATGGTCAAACATATGATCAGACATAAAGAGTCAACCAAAACGGGATCCTAGGTTAAGTGACCCGCTTTCTGTTTAATCTTCATCAGTGGTTGCTCTTCCAATATACTGTCACAGTAGTAGTCGTAGTATCACTACTGGCAGTCTTCAAGCAAATGTTGGATACACACGTTTCTTGGCTGCTTTAGGATGCTTAGGGCTGATCCTGCGTTGAGCAGGGGGTTGGACTAGGTGGCCTGTATGGCCCCTTCCAACTCTATAATTCTATGATTCTATGATCACATTGGCAAAATGCTCATAATCGTCTGGGGATTTCATAAAGTGCACTTTATTGGAAGAGCAACATATAAACATAGAGAAGACTACTATATATAACAAGCTGGCAACCCTAACAGTTCTGTCTCAAACGCACCGTTCTTGAGCAACATTATTGCATAAGTGGTGGTCAGGCACATTCAGGGATTCTTAAATAAAGCTGATTGTTCAGATCCATTACATTCTGGTTTAAGGATGCCAACTCCAGGTTGGGAACATTCTTCCCCTTAGTTTGGGGAGAGCCAATTTTGATGAGTGAGGGACCTTAGACCTCAGTGGGATATAATGCCCCAGGCAAAAGCACAGAAGAGAAGCCATGTTGGATCAGGCCAACGGCCCCTTCAGCCCAACACCCTGCCTCACACAGTGGTCAAAACCCATCCATTTATTTTTGGACTGTATTGTAACTTTTCATATTAGGTTTGCATCCACTGTATGCTTATGGTATGGAAATAGGGCAAAAGAATCAACAGAAGGAGCAGCAGAAGCATCAAAAAGGGGGGGGGGACGGGAAGCTCAGAAAATACGGGGGGGGGGGAATACTGGTACATCCTGTGTCATTTCCCAGTGTGGGCTGATTTATCTGCCACATCTTTTCCTGCAAAATCAGGGGATGTCCCCAGGTGCTTCCAGATTAGATTATTGCAGCACAAGGAATGTTCACCTACCCTTGAAGAATTCCAGTGCAACCCAAAACACGGCCTCTCAATTACAAACAGAATTTGCCCCACGGGGGTATACCTCCCCGGTGCTGTACTGTCTTCGCTGGGTATGAATTCCCAGGCACAATTTGGAGAGCTGGCCCAAGTTATCAAAAAGATCACCCACACCCACGGAAAACCCTCTTGCCTTTTCTCAGATTATTAATTGTAGCCTTGCTTTGGATTCCATTGTTGTGAAGCAGATTCCTACAACCAGGGGAATTTTTTTTTAAGTATTGCAGCTCTTTCCGGGCTGCATCAGGGCTCTCTCAGCCTCACCTCCCTCACAGGGTGTCTGTTGTGGGGAGAGGAAAGGGAAGGTGAATGTAAGGCGCTTTGAGACTCTTTCAGGTAGAGAAAAGTGGCATATAAGAACCAACTCTTCTTGTTCTTCAGCAATCTCAGGGCTCTCTCAGCCTCACCCAACTCACAGGGTGTCTGTTGTGGGGAGAGGAAAGGGAAGGCGACTGAAAGCCGCTTAAAGACTCCTTCGGGGAGAGAAAAGCGGCATATAAGAACCAACTCTTCTTCTTCTTCTTCTTCTTCTTCTTCTTCTTCTTCTTCTTCTTCTTCTTCTTCTGCATCCCCTGCCTTATTTATTTTTATTTATGTATTATTGTATTTCTATACCACCGCTCCCAAAAACTGGCTCGCGGCGGTTCACAGCAGTATCAATGAAACTCACTCCAAAAGCAGTAAAACAATATAAATACAATTAGCAATACAAGTACAAGATGGCGGCATTTTAAAAATTGCTCCCCACATTCCAGCATCGATCTTTATTTGTACGTAGCAGCTGGGAGATGGAAATAGGCCCCTGGCCCAATCTACCACCAACCGAAGGAGCCAGGAGCCAGGTGACCAAGGGGGGAAGGACTAAATCTAATATCTCAGGGTTCCTACCCAGCTTCAACCAAACGCCGGGTGGAAGAGCTCTGTTTTGGAGGCTCTGCGGAACTTGCAGGCCCTGCGGAACTCGGAGAGTTACTGTGGGTGTCATTGTGTCCTATGTTAGGTCAAGTCTGTCTGTCAGGGAAGAGTTTGTCTGTCCAGGCCCCGTTCCTCCCCAGATCTGAATGGGACTAAAAATGCCTCAGGTAGCTCCCGGCAATGCACCACGCTGCAGAGCGTTCAGGGGCATTATTTTATTTATTTATCATAACAGCCATTCTTAAAAATGAAAATTGGACCCCTGCCACCTCGTATGGAGGTATAAATCCAGGGCAGACTGGGTTCAACAGGGAAAATGCTCCCCTATACAGTCTTGGAAAGAGGCGAGGAAACCTTCCTTGGCCGAAACACCCCGTAGCAACCCGGCGTGCACCGCTTGTGCGGAAAAGGTCAGGGGGTGGGTGGGGTGGTTGGGGAGGTAGCAGTGAATTCATTTCTTTGTGTCAGGGTTAGACTAGATGACACTTGGGATCTCCCCCAGCTCTAGGTTTCTCTTCAGTTGCAAAATTTGTACCCCGCTTTCCCGCCCCATCAGGACCACCAATGTAGCAGCGACTTAAAACTGGCATTACAAAAATGTGTGCTAAAACAATTTGAATCAAAACGGAATGCGTTTTTTTTTAAAGCACAGAGAAACAATCCTTAAAATTGATGGCAGGGAGAAGGAGGAGGACGAGACGTTGGTTTTTATACCCTGCTTTTCATAGCTTACAATCGTTTTTTTTTCTTCCTCTTCCTGCAACAGACACCGTGTGAGGTAGGTGGGGCTGAGAGAGCCCTGAAAGGACTGCTCTGTGAAAACAGTGCTATCAAGACTGTGACAAGCCCAAGGTCATGTAGAGGAGGAGCAGGGAATGCATGTGGAGGAGCAGGGAATCAAGCCCAGCTCACCATATTAGAAGCCACCCCTTTTAACCCCTACAACAACCTGCCACCGACACATGGAGGCAGGCAATGGCAAACCAGCACAATGTCTCATGCCTGGCTGCCCGACAATCCTAGAATCTCCGACAAACTACGTACACCATCCGAGCTATAACATAAATAAAGCCTGACTAGGGTGGTAGGAGGAGTTGGGCCTCATTGCCTACCTTACTGGCTGTCCAATGAATGGCCAGGTAGGCTGTCCTGCCTGGCTTCACCCCCCTACAACATTTTCCATGTGGTAAAAGTGATAGCCCACTGAACTGCACTGCATTGACTGAGAAAGGTAAGCCAGCCAACGAGCAGGAGCTGGGAGGAAGGAGAGAGGGTTGTGGGCCTAGATCGGGAGGAGGGAGCCCTGGGAATTGCTCCCCCCATCCCGAGCAGCTCTGCTGTGGCCTCGCCAGTCCTCAACATGTCTGGTCAAGTTTGGGAGAAGGGAGCCACCCCCAGAGCCCCTCCTCTCACCCTATGCAGCCATGCCGCAGCCAGGCCTTGGCAGGGCTGCCCAGGATGGGGTGGTGGTAAGGCTAGCACCTATTGTATTTTTTTCTACAACAGGCGTTTCTGCTAGTCAATAAATAAATCCCATGACAATGAGTTCCACCAGTAGACTAATCACTGGGAGAAATAATCCTTTTTCGTTCTTTTTTTAAATAGTTCATTCATTCATTCATTCATTCATTCATTCATTCATTCATTCATTCATTCATTCATTCATTCATTCATTCATTCATTGTATTTATATACCACCCTCCCCGAAGGCTCAGGATGGTTTGCATGAAACAACAAAATAGTACAGGTAACATCTAGTAAGTCACATCAAAACCACAAGATGTCATAGTCCCATTGTATACGGCACTGGTCAGACCACACCTGGAGTACTGTGTGCAGTTCTGGAGGCCTCACTTCAAGAAGGACATAGATAAAATTGAAAGGGTACAGAGGAGAGCGACGAGGATGATCTGGGGCCAAGGGACCAAGCCCTATGAAGATAGGTTGAGGGACTTGGAAATGTTCAGCCAGGAGAAAAGGAGGTTGAGAGGGGACATGATAGCCCTCTTTAAGTATTTGACCGGTTGTCATTTGGAGGAGGGCAGGATGCTGTTTCCGTTGGCTGCAGAGGAGAGGACACGCAGTAATGGGTTTAAACGACAACGATATAGGCTAGATATCAGGAAAAAGATTTTCACAGTCAGAGTAGTTCAGTAGTGGAATAGGCTGCCTAAGGAGGTGGTGAGCTCCCCCTCACTGGCAGTCTTCAAGCAAAGGTTGGATACTCACTTTTCTTGGATCCTTTAGGATGCTTAGGGCTGATCCTGCATTGAACAGGGGGTTGGACTAGATGGCCTGTATGGCCCATTCCAACTCTAGGATTCTATGATCATTCTAGTAACAGTAAGGTGGTAACAGCAACAATAACATTAACATAACTATAAGAACAATAACATTAAAAGAAGGTGAAACTGCAGGAGCCTTAGCTCAATTCATAGTGAGATCCATTGTTTGGGTGGATTTGTTCACAGTCATGGTAGGAGGGCGGGCTTGGGGGCCAATTGGAAGTGATGGTTTGGGTCGACCTCAACCAAATGCCTGGTGGAGGAGCTCCCTTTTGCAGGCCCTGCGGAACGGCTTTAGTGCTGTCAGGAATCTATTGCGAATACATTTTCATAGATGGCATCACATTTTAGAATCATGGGAAGAGGCAACTCCCCCCCCCCCTCCATTCCCTTCATGCCATGCACCATGGTGACAAATCTGTCTCTGCTTTTGTCTTTCGCTGTGAAGAGATCAGAATCCTAAAAAGCTGGAAGATGGGGTGGGATTGTAAATAGATCAACAAAGTTTTGGATAAAAGTTCATGATGGATTGCAAACTGTGTTTAAGTGTAAGTTTGTATTACCCCCAAAATTTCACCCACAGGTATTACTAAATAGGGTAATTCTATTCTATTCTATTCATTCATTCGTTCGTTCATACGTACGTATGTTCGTTCGTTCGTTCGTTCATTCATTCATTCATTCATTCATTCAACTTGTAGCCTACCACTTCCACAAGGATCATGGCAGGTCACAACAATAAAACCCCCATAAAACCCACTAATACAATAAAATTATTTGCTTGCAATTCTCCAAAGCCTCAGACCCTGGATGGTCCTCACCACTCCCAATGACTTCAGAAGACACTGACCAATGGACCCTTGTAGGCCAAGCACACATTCTTCGACGTTCTCCAGTTGAGAGCCTTCTCTCATGTTGTTGTCTTTGCTGACTAGCAGGAACTCCTCCAGATCTCTGGTAGAGCAACGTTCTTACCAGGCCACCCTCCATGTGAGTTAAGGAACTTGGGCCCTACCATATGGTATAAACTGGTCCCTCCATTGTGCCGAAGGCCTTATCTGTGCCAGGTGGACATTTCCCTGGCCAAAGGCTGGAAAGCTTATTAATAGGAAATTTAAAAATATTTGGGATTTTTTTTAAAGAACCAAGAGATAAAATAAAATTGCACGCGGAAGGAAGGCACGAGGGAGGCATTAAAAAAAAATGTGATGCGTTGCTAACGAGGCAACTAATTAATACATCTTGGGAGAGCAATTTGGAGAAGAGTGGTCAAGATAGCCACGATAAATAAGGATGGGAGTTAATTAATGGAAAGAGTTAATTAACCCCTGGGGCATCCTGGGCGCATTTGCATGCCTCTGAAAATGTATAAAAGTCGTGATCGCCCGTACTGAATTCAACAACATCTCTCAGCTCTTCAGACAACCTCTTCCTTGCTGTTCTTGAAAGGTTCCGGTAAGTCGAATTCAATCTTTACCCAGGGTCAAAGACCGGCTCGAGGATGGACCTAAATCAGAGAGCCCATTGCTTTGCTTTGAATGTAATGGTTCCGGTGGTTTCTTTCAATCTAGCAGTTTCTTTCAATCAATCATTCACAAACCTTGATAACAGAACCAAGTTGGAGGTCCCTGGGACCTAGGGCCAACTTGGTGTAACGGTTAAGAGTGGTGGCTGCTAAGCTGGAGAACCGGGTTTCATTCCCCACGCCACCCCATTCAGCCAGCTGGAGGATTTCAAGCTAGTCGCAGTTTTCTTAAAACTGTTTCTCACTGAGCTCTCTCAATCCCACCTACCTCACAGGGTGTCTGTAGTGGGGAGAGGAAGGGTGATTATAAGCTGCCTTAAGGTAGCGAACACTGCGGTTCAACCCCCCTCCTCCCCTTCTCTATGATGAATAATTTTTTTTCAAGGTATAAGCTATCATGGGCATGCACACCTTCTGTATCTGAAGAAGTGTGCATGCACATGAAAATGTATACCGTGAATAAAACCTTGTCGGTCTTAAAGGTTCCCCTAGACTCCATCTATGTTCTGCTGCTTCCGACCAACATGGCTACCTACCTTAATCAAACTGTGGCAGCAAAACGAATGCATTCAACCCATTCAGGCTTGGGTGTCTGTGATTACCTTTTCTGAGAAAGCTGCAAAGAAAGACTGCTCATTTCCTCTATTATGCCAATGATTCAGAAGGGTTGGATGATGTTTCCCTCAATTAGACATGTGCAATTAATAGAAGATATCCCCCTTAGAATGAGCCTCTTGTGGCGCAGAGTGGTAAGGCAGCAAACATGCAGTCTGAAAATTCTGCCCATGAGGCTGGGAGTTCAATCCCAGCAGCCGGCTCAGGGTCGATTCAGCCTTCCATCCTTCCGAGGTCGGTAAAATGAGTACCCAGCTTGCTGCTAGGGGGTAAATGGTAATGACTGGGGAAGGCACTGGCAAAGCACCCCGTATTGAGTCTGCCATGAAAATGCTGGAGGGCGTCACCCCAAGGGTCAGATATGACTCGGTGCTTGCACGGGGGATACCTTTACCTTTACCTTTACCTTTAACCCCCTTAGAAGTAGGGGGGTTACTTTGGAAATGTAGACAAAAGTCAGGGTCCAGGGCTGATTCTGTACTTATTTTGTTTTTTCCATTGTGGATCCTGCTGAATCCAGATTGATTTGAACTGGAATTATTCGGACTGGGAGTGCTTAAGCTTTTGTGAATCGTGGCTGACTTCTTAGGATAAAACTAGAAGGTGAATGAATCAGTCCTGCAGCTCAAAATGGCGGTCCCTTCTTGCTGAGAAGGCAGGTCCAGTTTGGAATGAACAGAGAAAGAGGCAGATAGAAAAGTACTGTGAATGGGAATCTACTTAAAACAAAAATTCAGAAAGAAATCTAAGCATCTCAAATAGAAAAATTACTTTATAAAAAACAAGGACTGAACTTCTGAATGTTGGAATAACAGATTAGGTAGCCTAGAGTAGCCCTTTCCAACCTTTTGACCATTAAGGAACCCCGGAAATGTTTTCTTTAGGCAGGAACCTCCGAAGTGGCATCACCTTCAGAGAATCATAGAATCATAGAATCATAGAGTTGGAAGGGGCCATACAGGGCATCTAGTCCAACCCCCTGCTCAGCGCAGGATCAGCCCTAAGCATCCTAAAGCATCCAAGAAAAGTGTGTATCCAACCTTTGCTTGAAGACTGCCAGAAGTGGGCATGGATGTAAAATGCCAAACAACTAATTGATCGTTGAGGACAAAGAGGTTAGGCCTGGAGAACAACAGAGGAAGTGATGCTCCAGGGATGTCTAGTGATGTCAGGGGCCCTCCAGACTTCTGAGAAAGGCTGTGTAGACCTTAGGGAGCTCTTGAGGAACCCCAGGGTAGCCCAGAACCCTGGCTGGGAATCCCTGATCTTTAGGGTTTGCACAGGAGGAGTTTTTGGGGTGAACAATTGAACATCACTTGTGACAGGAAAGCTTGTATAACAGATGCTCGGACAGAATTAAAATTTACAGATGCTCTAGACAGAATTAAAACAGATGCCTTACACGGTTCATCCAGACAAAAAAGAAAATCAGGAAATGAAGCCTAACCCCCCCCCATACACACTTCCCCCCCAAAATCCAAATACAAGGACACTTTTAATGTTCTCTTCCATGGATCACTAACAAAATATGCCTGGTACGCAGAAAAGCTGTCCAATTTCCCTCAGACGACCTGAGAAGGACCATTGAACATAGCAGGTGGACCGCTCATTGATACAGTTCATAGGCCTATTGAGCCTACCTGGATTGATAAGGGATTATTTAGGGGCCCTGTTGGAGAATCCTCTCAGGCTTCCTACCTCAGATGGTTTAGCAAGAGAGTGTGGAGAACAATGCTAGGGATCGGCCACTGAACAAACACCAAACCTTCTGCTTTGAATCTATTGCTAGTTTAGCCTCTCTCCCATTGTACTTGGCCTGGTAAACAGGCTACAAATATCATCTGGATTGAGTTAATACAGAATTGGCAATTTTACAGGACCATGTAGAACCTTTCTAGTCCTTACTTGTGTCATCTGATCCGTGCTGGATTGTTGCAGTATTTCCTCCAGCCATCCACAGTGGTGGCACTGCAGGACATCTATGAATGGGCCGATGTCTTCTTTTGTTTGCAAGGAGTCAGGATCTTGTTGTCCAACACTTTTAAATTGAAGATCTCTGTTGCCGTTCAGTGGATTTGGATCCTGCATTAATTAGAGTGTCTTTTGTTATAAAAGCAATTGATACAATTGTGTGGAGAGACACATTGAAAATTTGATTCTACACATTTCAGTGAACGAGGAGGAGGCAGGAACAAGCGGGAACCCACAAGGACTTGTGGGAGGCATCTAACTTCCCCCTCCCCCATTATTTCCTCTTCCTCTTTTAGGAGCATCCCCATAGCTTCTCCTATTTGGGTGGTTCCTTCTCTCCTTCTAGGGTTGCCCATCACCAGGTGGGGTATGGAGATCCCCTGGAACACAACAGTTCTCCCATCTACAGGGATCAGTTCCCCTTCTGAAGACATGTGCATGCACATGAACGCTTATAACCAGTGTTAGACTTGCTGCACTAAGAGCTTAGGTTAGTGGCTCGACCGCAGCTCGCATCTGTACATCCTGTGATGCTTGTGAAAACCACCCTCTTCTTAGAAACTAAGTTCAACCAGACAATCTTGCAGTTTCTGTTGCTGAAACTCACAGCAAGATTCCCTTCAAGAAATATGTCCCAGTAGGTTCATCAGGTCCACTGCTCCGGGCAGGTGTTGTCCACTTTCCAGTTGCACCTCCCCTCAACTCTCCTCCATTTTAACACAGTGTGTTGTCATCATCTGTAAATGATGTCAACACATTTGGGATGTTGGGGCTTGATGCTTTGGTTTTTTGAGCAAGCACTGTGGTTAGAAGCAAACTCTTTCGTAGACAGTTTTGCCTCAAATCCTGACTGTCCCCCCTACCCCAACATTTCTGGCATGCCAATAATACTTCCAGGGTACATGTATATCACATTGCTCCTGGGAAGTGCCCCCCATTCCCATCCCCATCCCCATCCCCATCCCCATCCCCATCCCCTTCCAGTAATGCCGATCGACCTGCCAACCCAAGTTCCCCACCTACTCAGTTCTGCACAAGGCCTTTATGAATGCCCTGCAAACCTAGGGCCCTATCAGGTATGTCTTGCCCTCTCACAGCTCCAGTCATCTGATTGAAGCATTCAAAGATTCTGTAGAACATAAGAGGCATCAATATCTATTTCTTGTGATTCTTGTCTGTTGTTATTGTGAGCCTTCCCACTTTAGGCTTTCTCAACCAGGGTTCTTTGAAGCTTTGAGGTTTCTTGATGGCCCTGGAAAGGCTTCCCAATTCAGTGGGAGTTAATTAATTTTAATTTTCATTAAAAAAAATGTTAACCATTTATTGGGTGATTTCACAGCCTGGCCCGCTTCCCAAATTGGCCAATGAAGGGCCCTGGAGGGGTAGGAAGGGGAGGGGCCCTTCCAAGGTGGGCGTGTCCACAGCTATGCTTCCCAACCCTATTCTGCATAATCACGCCACTTCTGGGGTTTCTCGAAGCCTGAAGAATGTTCCAGGGGGTTCTCAATGGTACAAAAGTTGAGAAAGGTTGTTCTAGGCCTTAATCGCGACTGGAGTCTCTGATTCATTCAAGGTTTTAATAGCATCTTATGCAAATTTTTCAGTAGTTATACACAACTGTTTTTTTAAAAGAAATCTTGGGAAGAATCAGGAAAAAGATTTAATATTCCCATGCGAAAAACGATTCCCAAAAGGGGATGAGAGATTTGAGACCCTCCCTCTTAACGGACGTCCTCCGTCTGATGTTCTTTCAGATCCATCTCGCAAACATGTCTTGCTGCCTCCCACCCTGCGGCCCCTCTTGCGCCATTCCGTCTTGCGCCTCGAGGCCTTCTATCGCTTTAGGATCGGGCGGCATGGGCTCCGGTTATGCCATGTCGGCCAGCAGTCTGGGCGTTGTCCCCGGAGTCCACCCATCATGCATCAGCCAAATCCCACCTTCTGAAGTGGTGATCCAACCACCTCCGTACGTGCTGACCGTCCCGGGACCCATTCTGGCTGCAAGCTGTCAACCTGTTGCCGTGGGAGGCTACACACCATGCGCTTCTTCAGGTTCTAGAGGAGGTTCTGGGGGCATTTGCATCCCCAGGCGTAGATCCAGCGTCTGTGGACCTCCCTGCTAAATCTGGAGACATCAACCTTGAAGACCATGAGAACCAGGAAGGAAACATCAACCACAACAGGAAACGGTGGCTGAGCTTCTGGGCCTAAGTTACAGAGAGGATGTCACTCCACCTGAAGTTCCAGGTGCTATGCACCTGTGCAAACAAGGCCCAGATAAGTATCTTTCACTCTGTGCTTCCCCCCCCCCCCTTTCTTTCTGGTGAACCAGGCTGTCTTCCTGTGACATCTCTGCACAATTTGCTTGCACTTGGGACTGTAGCAGCCCTGTTGGTCATTTGGTACCTCTCTGTGTTTCCAATGATGGATGAGAAGAAGGAGAGGATGCCCACTCTCCACACTTTATTATTGCTTTTGTTATTCAGATGTATATCAAAACTGAAGCATGCCCATTACAGCCTATTAAAGCTTTGATTTTCTTGCATCGGAGCCATTGCCTCGGGGATGCCTTGTCTGAGCTAGACGCCTCACAAGACATGTGTTGAAGAAATTGCTAGTTATACATGCTTGTGCTGAATCGAAATTCTTCTCCCTTTTGCTGGGTGAAAATTGCTTTGCCATTCCATGTTTTCTGGATGCTTCAAGGACATCCTAAAAGTAAACACATGGCCGGCCATGCACACTGCTTGGAGATTATGAGAAACTAGGGACAAAGCCCGTTGCATTCAGGAACACAATGAGCACTAGATTGGGGGTGGAGTGGAAGAACTCTGTGGACAGCCTCAGGACCTGGAAAGGCTGCAGGCAGCTGTTATGGAACTCACCAGCAGGGGGAGCTCACACGTGGCAGGGATCTGCAGCCTCCGAGCCTCGGAGGGAAATGGAAGGAAGACCAGGTGGTCAGGGGTGGAGGATGGAAGGCGATTGGCTGGCTGCTGGACAGACAGGATGCCAGTTGGAGGAGGCCCTCAGGGGCAGGACAGCTGCCCTGAGTGTGTGCTAAGCGCTGACTGGCACTTAAGCCATGAGACCAGCTCCTCCTTCTAGCCCTTACCAGACATATTAAGTGGAACAGATGAACAAGCATTGGTTAATTCAAAGTTGCCAGCAAAAATTGAGTGATATAGAGCTAGTTGCATACAGGGTGGTTCATGTGTCTCTGATAATGTGTGATAGATTGCATATCTTAGCAGGCAGCTATCAAAATCCCAGAGATAACAATGATCATAGAATCAGAGAATCATAGAATCATAGAGTTGGAAGGGGCCATAGAGGCCATCTAGTCCAACCCCCTGCTCAACGTAGGATTAGCCCTAAGCATCCTAAAGCATCCGAGAAAAGTGTGTATCCAACCTTTGCTTGAAGACTTCCAGTGAGGGGGCGCTCACCACCCTGTAGGCAGCCTATTCCATAGGCTGATATCCATGATATCCACAGGCAGGCCACCATATTGGTCTGAAGCAGCAGGATGAAGTTTGAGTTCAGTAGTACCATGTAGAATATGTTTGGGAAGCACAGCTGTGGACTTTCCCCCCTCTGGACCCCTCATTGGCCATTTTGGGAGGGGGGCTGGTCAACGTGTCCATATGTGGTCATATCACCCGAGAAACATTTATCAGATTTAAAATATATATAAAACAAATTTTTCGGAAACCATTGCACACAGAAGCGTATGCCTTGAATAGAACATCAAGGTGCTAGTGGACTCAAGGTGCTAGTGGACTCAAACGTGGTTACGATAGCCTCAAACACAATGCTCTTTTTCTTTATGGCATTAGTTAATCTATTTATTCATGGGAGTGGTAATCAAGAGCAGGGAAATAGTGGCTGTTGCAGGTTTTTCCAGGCTGTCTGGTAGTTTAAAAAACAAACAAGCAACAGGGAAGGCACTACAGACTAAAACAGCCTGAGAAATCAGCACTAGCAGATAAAATCCTATTTAGCAGACACAGAATCCTATTTGAAGGCAGAAATCCTGGACAACACTAACAATTGCTGTCTTAGATGATACTGGGAAGCCATTGAAATGCAAAAACACCGATGCAGTGTCAAATCAATGAAATCTGGCTGCCAGCCCCCCAAACACTAGAATATTTAAAAAAAACAACCATATGGGACTCTAAACTTGCAATAGTTCATTGGATAATACAAGAAAGACCTTGACTAATGGACTTGCTAATGAACTTCAACCAGCCATGGGTGGGGAGAACCCACCTCCTAATGGACTTGTGAATGAACTGTTCCCAGACACAAGAAAGGAACTTCCATGTTTCAGTCCATTCCCAGGTTGTATCCCAGATAAGACAGGAATGTGATGTCACACACAAGCACACCCAAACACACCACTGAAAGGCAAAAAAACAAAACAAAACACCATGCCCAGGAGCTGTTCATGCACTCTACACTATGACACAGAGAGATTCCCATCTTGCCATGTCCTACCTCTGAATATGTCAGCCACAGTTCCTGGCCAAATGTCAGGGACTAAAATTAACAGAACATAACCATAAAGCCCAGAAAACCCACAACAATCAGTGGCCTCTGGCCACGAAAGCCTTTGATAATTCAGCAGAGAAAGAAATGAATAGATTTAATATATCAGAGGTGCTTTCCACCTTGGGGGGGGTCACAGTTTGCCTTCCAAACAAAATTATTTCCATGCACGTGTGAACCAGGACTGTTTCTGCACTGGAGGCTTTGCACTGGGCTGTAGGCTGGAGTTTGAGTTGGAGCAGGTTGGCCCATGAATTCC
>BDOT02000001.1:183573971-183594887 GCA_003118565.2 Paroedura picta
TCTCAATGCAGAGACAGGCAACGACAAACAACATTTCTCCTCTCTTGCCTTGAAAACCACATGAGGTTTCACCATATTTAGGCTGTAACTTGAAGTGAGTGTATATTGGATGAGACCAATAGTCCATCTAGTCAAACACTCTGTGTCCTACAACGGGCAAAACCTAGGTCCCATCAGGAGGTCTATCAGTCAGGCCAGAACTCCACAAGCCCTCCCACAGTTGCCCCCCAAAACCAAGAAAACACATCACTGCCCCAGATAAAATGTTCCCTCTATCTCAGCTTTTCTCTCTCTCTCTTATTTTTTTTACTGTTGAGATACCCCTGAAACATTCTTCTTCTTGTTTTCTTTCTTGTTTTCTTCAGCTATATTTCCCAACCATATTCTGCACTATCATACCACTTCTGGGGTTTCTTATCGTGCAGAATATGGTTGGGGAACATAACTGTGTACATGCCCACCTGGAGTTCCTCCCCTTCCCACCCCCTCCAGACCCATTATCAGCCATTTTGGGAAAGGTGAGTCAAGATGACCATGTATGTCATATTACCCTATAAATGTTTAAGAAATTTAAAAATACATTAAACTTAATTAACTCTCATCCATTCAGAAAGCCATCAAGAAAACCCAGAGTTTCACAAAATCCTGGTTGAGAAAGCCTGTTCTATACCTTATGGCTAATAGCCTCTCATGGAACTCTGTTCCATGTAGGAACCTAAGAGAAGCTATTTTGGATCAAGCCATGCTGTATTACACAGTGGCCAAAATCCAGAGGCCATCAGGAGGTCCACCAGTGGGGCCAGAACTTTAACAGCCTCTCACTCTTGCTCCCCAAGCACCAAGAATACAGATCATCACTGCCCCACACAGAGTGTTCTGTCTATACCTTGTGGCTAATGGCCACTGATAAGAAAACTGATCTAGATGCTTGTCTAATTCCCCCCTTGAAACTATCTATGCTTGTAGCTGCCACCACTTCTTTATGCCAATAAAGGTACTCTGAATCTGAATCTGCCACCACTTCCTGCAGCAGTGAGTTCCGTGTGTTAATGACTCCTTGGGTGAATAATTACTTCTTTGGTCTCTCCTTAGCTTCTTGCTCATTAATTTCGCGTGCCCACAAGTTCTTTCATGGTGAAAAAGGGAAAGAAGTATTCCTTTCTCTGCCCTCTCTATCCTATGTATAACTTTGTAACTCCCCCTTTGTAACTTTGTAACTTTGTAACTTTGTAACTTTGTAACTTTATAACTTTGTAACTTTGTAACTTTGTAACTAGTAGCAAGATGTTTGTGACAAAGGTATCCCACCACATGTCGAGGAACTCTGGATGAACCATTGTGGGATCATGAGCATCGTCTTTGTAACTATGATGTTAATCATAGTTCTTCCAAGCCCTCACCTCCTTAACCTTGCTTTATAGGGAAGGGTCTCCTTCCCTTTTTTTATTTTACTTGCCCTTTTCAGCACCTTACCCAGTGCATTTGCCCTTTTCCATCCATCCATCCATCCATCCATCCATCCATCCATCCATCCATCCATCCATCATCTGTCTGTCTGTCTGTCTGTCTGTCTGTCTGTCTGTCTGTCTGTCTGTCTGTCTGTCCGTCTGTCCATCCGTCCGTCCGTCTGTCCATCCATCCATCTATCTATCGCCCTCCCCAAAGGCTCAGGGCGGTTTACATGAAACAAGAACCGATGTAGCCAACTCCATTTATAGTAATAACAAGGTGATAGCAACAATAACAGTAACCTAATAACAACAATACCATTAAAGAATGGTGGATGTACGTTTATCATGGGTGTACGTTTATCATTAGGATTTTGGGCTCCAAAATGCATTACTTTGCACTCACCCACAATGAACCTCATTTTCCATGCTGGTGCCCAGGAGTAGTTTAAGGAGTTGTGGGGTCCGAACAGAGAACAATTGCAGTGGGTGCAGCCAGACTGGGGGAGGGGCTCCACAATGGAAAGAGGTGTTCCTCTGAGTGTTCTTAAAGAGGGAAAAGGGAGAAGGGGAGAGGCTAAGGCCCTGATCCATGGGGGGGAGGCACTGCATGGGGCCCCTGGAAGCACTGGGCCCATAGCACATGCTACATGGATAAACCGGCCCTGCCGATGCCTACTGATTCTGCCTTCACAGATCCCTCTGGAGATCCTCATAGTCCTCCCTCATTCTCAGTGTCATCTTCAACCTTAGCCACTTTGCAGCTTACTCTGAACACCAAATCATTAATGAACAAGTTAAAAGCCATCAGGACTAGTTCTGACCCCTGCGGCACCCCACTGCTTACCATCTTCCAATTTAGGCTCAATCTCTGTTTCCTATTCATTAACCGGTTTTTAATCCAGAAGAGGACTTGTTCTCTTATCCCATGACTGCTGAGTTTAATGAGTAGCTTTCAATGAGAAACTTTATCAAAAGCTTTCTGGGAGTCTAGGTCAACAAAACCTATTGGGTCACTCTTGTCCACAAGTTTATTTCACACCTGCTGGTCCCCCTCCCTCAGACGGCCCTTCCATGACTGAACAATTTGATCTCTCCAGTGGTATATCAGTGTTATTCACGTTGTGTTGTGATTGTTACCTGATATATTTTTTGAGATGTTCCTTGAAATTTGTGCAATGTTATAGATTGTCGTAAAGTTCTATGTAAATTTGTGCAACGTTCCATGTAAGCCGCCCAGAGCCATAGGGAAGGGTGGTATAAAAACCCAAATAAATGAATTAAATAAATAAATAAAAATAAAAGTTTAGTGGAAGATCTTCCTTTACAGAGTCCATGCTGATTCTTCCTCAATAGGTTTTGTTCATCAAAGTGCCTACGAATTTTACTTTACATATTGGATTCCACCAACATGCCCAGTATTGTTCGACCACCTCTGATTTCTCTACTCTCCTTTGGAGCCTTTCTTTTAAAAAGAGAGATGGGGGATTACATTAAATCCTCAAGAATGGAGGCAAATTTTAGTGACAGATTGCATAGTCAGGAGTTTCACAATATCAGATTTGATCAGAACTCTGGGATGGGTGCCATCTTGGATGGGTGATTTGACACTTTTCATTGTGTCTGTCAGTCATCGGATCTTCTCTCTTGTCAGCTCAATTTGGGGCAGGTTTTCAACACACTGCCTGGAATTATTGGTTATGGAGTAGACCAACTACTCCAGCTATCCAAAGAATGACAGAGGTAAAAAATCCATCCAGTTCTCTATCATCCATTGGTGATCCTTTTACCCTTCGATCATTTTACCCTAGGATGCTTAGGGCTGATCCTGCGTAGAGCAGGGGGTTGGACTAGATGGCCTGTATGGTCCCTTCCAACTCTATGATTCTATGATTCTATCCAAGAGCCCCACCACCTCCTTGTCTGGTTATCTATTACTAATATATTGGAAGATTTTTTAAATTGTTGGTCTTTATGTTTGTTTGTTTGTTTGTTTGTTTGTTTGTTTGTTGCAATATATTCCCTATAGGAATCCTTTTTTGTCTATCTGATCACTGACTTGCAATGTATTTGCTAAGGTTTGTGCTCCCTTTGATCTTCCTCACTTCCTCACTTAGCCTTCCTTTTTTATTGTTTCATTTGTTTTGTTTGTTAAACATGCAAGCCTTTTTAAAAAGACACATAAAAATGCATAAAAAACAATATACACAATGGTCCAGACAGCGGCAAAAACCCAATCTGCAGGAAATCTGCACCCACTCCAACCCCCATTTACAAAGCCGACAGACTTCTAGGTGGTGATTCCAGCAATAACTAGCCAAACAGGCCTACCAGGATTAACAAAGTAATCCTTTGCTCTGGGGTATTAGCCACCACACCCCATTTTGTTTCACCTGCAAATTTGATCAATGTGCCAGTGCCAGCACAGCAGGGCTAATGTCTAGCACAGAACCTTACTACGGGCAACGGGGGAGATTGCAAGCCCAGCATGACCAATGCAATGTACTAGTGCTCGGAAGAACCCAGTGTCATTGGGGCAATGCCAGCTGACCAAGGCTGATATGATGCACAGAATGACACTCTAAGCAATAGGGAAAGGTCACAAGCCCTGAACACTGCGTTCAGTGTACAGAATGGCCAGCAGAACCTGGTGTGATTGTAACTGCAAGCTTAAATTCCAATTTGTGTACCGGTTTCAGCCTATCTCTACAAACTACCCCCCCAAAAAAATGTTTGCCTTGAAAACCCTTCAAGGTTGCCTAAGTCAGCTGCAGTTTGATGCCCTTTTACACTCAGACAATTGTATTCATACTGAGAACAAGAGGCAGACATATGGGTTAAATCAGTTAAATCAGTTTTATTTAGGTAGAATAAATGTGTCCTACAATGATCCTAAAAAGCAGAGACATCACGCTGCCAACAAAAGTGCGTTTAGTCAAGGCTATGGTCTTCCCAGCTGCCATGTATGGCTGTGAAGGTTGGACCATAAGGAAGGTTGAGTGTCAAAGAATTGAGGCTTTTGAACTCTGATGCTGGAGAAGACTCTTGCGAGTCCCTTGGACTGCAAGGCGAACAAACCGGTCAGTCCTAGAGGAGATCAGCCGTGACTGCTCCTTAGAAGGCCAGATCCTGAAGATGAAACTCAAATACTTTGGCCACCTCATGAGAAGGAAGGACTCCCTGGAGAAGAGCCTAATGCTGGGAGCCATCGAGGACAAAAGAAGAAGGGGACGACAGAGAATGAGGTGGCTGGAAGGAGTCACTGAAGCATTAGGTGAAAACTTAAGTGCACTCCAGGGAATGGTAGAGGACAGGAAGGCCTGGAGGATCATTGTCCATGGGGTCGCGATGGGTCGGACACGACTTCGCACATAACAACAACAACCTCAGACAATTGTATTCATACTGACACAAGAGGCAGACATATGGGTTAAATCAGTTAAATCAGTTTTATTTAGGGAGAATAAATGTGTCCTACAATGATCAGAGCATGCTAACTACAGTGCCTTCCATTATTCTCCATCAAAGCCATGGTGGATCAAACCAAACTGAGGATTACAGACTACAGAGAAAGGGGAAACAATATAATCTTACGGTATATGATATCAAATAGATAAAAAATAGTTCTCTGCTCACAAAAATTGAACAATGTACACAATGCACATGAACACAAACACAAAACTGCTTTACGCCAATTGAGACATTGGCCCATTCCACACCTATTGCATGATACACTTTCAATGCGCTTTAGGGGTAGATTTTCCTGCTTTGCATTTATTCAACATATGAAGAATTGTCCATGAAAGACAATATTTCTATTCAGAGTTGATGCGGCTTTCGAAGATTTCAGACAAAGGTCTTTCCCATCACCTCCTGCCTGGGACTTTTAACTAATAAAGAGAAAGAAATTTCCAAGCTGGCGATGGAAAAAAGCTTTATTCAGAATGAGTTCCTAGGTATAAAATCTCGTTTTCGTATTTTACTTCCTCAGTAAACTTATTTCTGAATTGTTTTTTTTTCAGGGTTACAAATAAAGTCTTATATACCTTATACTTTATATTTGAAGCCATATAATTTGGGTCTATTAGTATCAAAGGTCCATAAAGGTAAAGGTAAAGGTCTCCCCTGTGCAAGCACCGGGTCATGTCTGACCCTTGGGGTGACGCCCTCTAGCGTTTTCATGGCAGACTCAATACGGGGTGGTTTGCCAGTGCCTTCCCCAGTCATTACCGTTTACCCCTCAGCAAGCTGGGTCCTCATTTTACTGACCTCGGAGGGCTGGAAGGCTGAGTCAACCTTGAGCCGGCTGCTGGGATTGAACTCCCAGCCTCATGGGCAGAGCTTTCAGACTGCATGTCTGCTGCCTTACCACTCTGCACCAAAAGAGGCTCTTTCCAGAAAGGTAACCCCCTGCCATTCCAATTTTCAATCGGAAATAGGCTCTGCACCATGAAAGACATAACAGTTCTATGTAAAGAAAACAAATGGCAAAAGGGAAGGAAATCAAGGACATAGAGCCTGAAATGCATCACCCCTTCTATGAAAATGCTTTAGGATGCTTAGGGCTGATCCTGCGTTGAGCAGGGGGTTGGACTAGATGGCCTTTATGGCCCCTTCCAACTCTATGATGCTACGATTCTATGAAAATCTCTGATAAAAATTGTGAAAATGGGTGGGATCTTATAGTGTCAGGCAACATGCTGACATCCTTTCTGGTCACACACCCAAAAGTGATGCTACAGTGTTGTGGGATTTCGTCCCTGCATTTTCCCCTGCTGCCCTATTGAATGGCAGACCGGGATCAAGGTTGTAGGACTAAATTTGTACACCAAACTCGCCAACATCCTTACCCTACCAGGACTCCCTGAACCTTCCTTGGCTTCAGCAAGAAGCCCCAAGAGTGTAAGATCCCCATCAACCTTTACATCTTACACCCTTGGCATATTAGCAAAAGCAGTTTATTGACGTAGCAGCATGAAGCTCACAGTTAATCTTGCTGAAACTAAACTGATAGGCAATACCTTGATGATTACCCCTTCCAACAGACATAAACACACCCCACTCTCAAATAAAAAGTGTCTTCTTCCATTCTCATTAAAAGTGTGCACCCAGGTGCAAATTACATCATTTGTGCCAAAATGACCAGGGCCAGGAAGAAGAAGAAGAAGAAGAAGAAGAAGAAGAAGAGTTGGTTCTTATATGCCGCTTTTCCCTACCCAAAGGAGGCTCAAAGCGGCTTACAGTCGCCTTCCCATTCCTCTCCCCACAACAGACACCCTGTGAGGTGGGTGAGGCTGAGAGAGCCCTGATATCACTGTCCGGTCAGAACAGTTTTATCAGTGCCATGGCGAGCCCAAGGTCACCCAGCTGGCTGCATGTGGGGGAGCTCAGAATCAAACCTGGCATACCAGATTAGAAGTCCGTATTCCTAACCACTACACCAAACTGGCTCTGGAAGATTTGATAATGTTCTAAACTCCCCAACCAAGGGGAAAGCAGCAATAGGCTGCATAGTATAACAAGCATAGCAAAAACCATGATGATGGTTATGAACAATGAAGTCTTCTCAGGCATGCTTTCCACCCACCCCCTTCCAAATAACCATACATTTCAAGAGCCATACATGGACAGTTGGCACCGAGACCTTACAGCTGACACCTCATCGATATATATGGGATGGAGCAGAGTTGTTCTCTCTTGCCCCGAAGGGATGGACCAGAACCAATGGGATAAAATTAATTGAAAAGAAATTCCATCTAAACATCCGGAAGAACTTCCTGACAGTCAGAGTGGTTCCTCAGTGGAACAGGCTTCCTCGGGAGGTGGTGGGTTCTCCATCTTTGAAGATTTTAAAACAGAGGCTGGAGAGCCATCTGATGGAGAGGCTGATTCTGTGAAGGCTCAAGGGGGTGGCAGGTGACAGTGGATGAGCGAGAGGGTTGTGAGTGTCCTGCATAGTGCAGGGGGTTGGACTAGATGACCTAGGGGGTCCCTTCCAACTCTATTATTCTATGATTTTATGATTGATACATTGCAAATAACAATCCCAAAGGACCATATCTGGAGGCTGACAAACAGGCAGATCCTGACAATGGGAACACCTTACTTTGGCCTACCCTTTCTCAACATTTTTTTTTATTTTGACCATTGAGAACCTCCTGAAAAATTCTTCAGGCTTTGAGAAAACCCAGAAGTGGCTCGATTGTGCAGAACATGGCAGAGAAGCAGAACTTTTCCCCCTCCCACCCCTTTCTTAGCTCATAATTGGCCATTTTGGGGTGAGGGTGGGTCGACATGACCGTATATGGTCATCTCAACTGATAAATGTTTAACAATTTAAATAAAGAATAGTAATACTTATTATTATAATTATTATTATTTGATTTATTTCTCGCCACTCCCTGGGTAGGCTCGTGGTGGGTAACAGTTGTCTTAAAAACCCTCAATTAAAACCCCATTAAAAGACATTAAAAATCACAACATAACATGGCGGCAGCCAATCACAATCTACTCCCATCTACCAAGGTGATAGAGAATGGGGGAGATGATGTATACTTCAGACCCCCTGGGGGGGCAACGCTTTACCTTGCAGACCTCAGCCTCAACCATACACCTGGCGGAAGAGCTCCGTCTTGCAGGCCCTGCAGAAAGCTGACAAATCCCATAGGGCCCGTAGCTCACCCAGGAGCTCATTCCACCAGGTGGGGGCCAGGACCAAAAAAGCCCTGGCCCTGGTTGAGGATAGGCGCACTTCTCTAAGGACCAGGAATGACCAATAGATTTCCCCCCGCAGAGCATAATGCCCTGCGGGGGACATAACTCCCACCCATTCAGGAAAACCTTTTGGGGCTATCAAGAAACTTCAGGCTTTCATAAAACCACAGTTGAGAAAGCTTGGATTGGCTCAACCAGTCTACAAATCAGACCTAAATATTGGATAAGAGCCAAACAACAGCAAACAAAAATCTCCTTTCCAACTTGCCTAAAGGAAACCCCAAAACATTCTGCCCTAGCAATATGAGCAGCTAATCCTACTTTATCCCATAGTATGGGTGGATGTCATAGTGCTGATGGTTCACCACATGGGTCATGCCACCCATGGAGTATTATGTGCAGTTCTAGAGGCCTTGCTTTGAAAAAAAAATGTGGACTGGATGGAACAGGTGCAGAAGAGAGCTACAAAAATGACCAGGGGGCTGGAGAAGAAGCCTTATGGAAAAAAAAATAAGCTGGGCTGAAGGACTTGAGAATATTCAGTCTAGAAATGAGAAAGTTGAGGAGGGGCATGATGTTTGTGTCTGAATGTAGAGATGGGCACAAACTGGTTCACAACCCTAAATTGGTCACTAATTTATTCAGTTCATGTCCCCTGGAACTGAAGGCACCTCCTTCAGTCATTTCCTGAACCTTTTGCCCTATTCGGGGCTTTGGGCTATTGAAACCTAGCAGCTGAGCAAGGCAGTCCGCTGGTCAGCTGTGAGGTTTAAATGGCTGTGAGCCATTTGAACTGTCCATTTTGCTCCCCCTTCCAAGTGTGAGGGAAACAAAACAGACTGCTGAAATGGCTGCCAGCCATTTAAACTCAACAGCTGATGGGCAGATACATTACGGCGTTAGGTCAAAATGGCTGGCAGCCATTTCAGCAATGTTTCCCACCCCTCTTGTGTCTACATTGGGAGAAATGAAGCAGACTAGGCCAAATTGGCCAGTTTGTTTTAGAGCAATTGTTTCAGTTGGGTTCGGAGGTTCAGTTCAGGAACACCCTGGACCTCAAACTGAATTGGAGTTTTCATGACCATCCCTATTTGAAAGGCCAGCATGTCGAGGAGGGCAGAGAGATGTTCCAGTTGACGGCAGAGCACAGGAGTTGTAATAATGGGTTTAAGCATCGGAGAGGGGGAGGGGAAGGTGCCAGGTGGAAATTAGGATTTTGTTTCAGAATAGTTCAGCAGTGGAGTCAAGTACCCAAGAAAATTGTGAGCTTCCCCTCACTGGCAGCCTCCAAGCAGAAGCTTGACAAACACTTCTCAAGACTCCTTTAGGCTGATCCCACATTTACCAGGGGTTAGACTTGACAGCCTCCATTCTATGATTCCATGACATTATGATTTCAGGATTCCTGGAAGTTTGGCCCATTAAACTGACCTGAGCAGGAATCTGAATTGACCTGCTCGGGATTGCACCCATTATGGTCTTCTCCATCATTCCGATAACTTTTTCCTATCTGGGGCAACTTGAGATCCTGACAAGATGGCAGGGATGGAATCGTATATCCTATCACAGAGTTGATGGGTTCCCTGTCACTCACCCATGAAACTCACAAGGTGACCTTGGGCTGGACACCTCCTTTTTGGCACCATGACTTCGCCTCCCTCTGGTGTGGCCGGATGAAAAAGCCAGTTGTTCTAGAAGTTACAACACGGGAAGTTGAGACACAACACCTGTTTTTGAAAACAGCAGCCTCATGTTGGTATCTTCTGCTTTGTTTTCCAGAGTCCGTTCCGCCCTTTGTTGTTGACCATCGGGGTGGAAAGCGGTGGTTAGCAGCCCACAAAAGCCGCTGGAACGAGATCAGCTTGCATCTCAGACACATTAAGGAAACATATCCCTCTGCCGGCATCTAACTCCCTTTTAATTAAAACCAAATAGCTCTGAAATTCACTGCAATAAACTTGAGTCTGATCCCAACCGCGATAGGCCCGTGCTCCACTGACATTTCTCCACTCTCTGTCACGAACGGAGTTTCCATTCATTAGTGGGGTGTAGATTCCAGCAATTATTCTATCAAAAGTAATAACCTTTTTTTCTTTTCTTTCTTTCTTTCTTTCTTTTTTTTTTTCGTCTGCAAAAATCCTTGCAAGTAATTACGGGTTTGGAAAGCCATTTGAAAATTCTTTAGGTAGAAGGAAGCTCCAGAATTGCTACCTTTCGGCCCCCTCTGGCTGTTGTTGTTCCCGTTTCTGTTCTGGGAATCATCCATGTCTCAGCAAGATGAAGTCATCTTCTGGGGAGTCGTTGGCAAGAAGCAGACGTTAAAACGCCACCGTGTTGTGAAACCTTGTAATGACTCTTCTCAGCCTCCTGGCAAGATCGGATCCTCCTGTCAGATTAAGATGTTTCTTTCTGGAGCAAGGGGATATCGGGGACAATGGCCAAAAGGAGATTGTTGCTGAGATTGCATAAAAAACGTTCACAAGTACGTTTTGCTTTTGCATTATTATTTTGCAAGCGAAACTCACTCGGGTCTTTTTCTTTTAAATCAAAAGCTTAAGGGACCACCTATCTAAATCTGTCCCCTGGAGGGGACTTCATTAAGCAACAGCAAGACTCCTGGTAATCTATGGTCCCAAGAAAGTCTGACTGGCCTCAAAGAAGGCCAGGGACCCGACCTGGTGGAATAACCCATACAATAAAATCTGTCACAATGATAAAAATTCAATAAAATACAGTTTGTTTGTTCGTTTGTATGTTTGTTTGTTTGTCTGTTCGTTTGTTCGTTCATTCATTTGATTTAGCAGCTTGGTCTGGCGGGAGGTGCTGCCATTGTTGTATAAATATACAATTTATAACCAATTTATATACAACTAGGAATAAAGCCCATTTTAAAGGGGAATAAAATGGGTGCTAGGGCGGCCAGGAGAAGGCGGTGCAGTCCCCCCCCCCCACCAGCAGGTGTCCGGAGCCCTCTCCGGGCGGGGCTTAAAGATTCTGAACAGTGGACCTTCACACCATGGGTCCGTTTCAGTTTAATTTCTATGAAAGAACACTTGCTTAGCTTTATAGTTGGGGGTCACCACAACATGAGGAGCTGTATTAAAGGGTCATGGTATTAGGAAGGTGGAGAACCACTGCCCTAGGGTCTCATACAATGAATCTTGGCTATCGGATAGCTTCAGCTCTGACTGATTTTGGTTAATAGAGAAAAAGTTATTGCACCCTATTGGATGTGGTTGAGTGTCCTCAATGTCACAAAATGAATTTCTGGGAACAGAACTATATTTTGTGAAGCTTGCTTTGCTAAACAGAAAAGCATGAATAAGGGTGAGAGATATTTATACGTGGCACTGAACAAACTGGAGCTTAAAAGAAAAGGATACATTTTGATTTTGGTTTTGGTTTTGATTTTTTCCCAGAACTGGCTATTGGCGGGGTACAATTGTCCATGATAAAACCTCAATAATACCCTGTTCATAGAATCATAGAATCATAGAATCATAGAATCATAGAATCATAGAATCATAGAATCATAGAATCATAGAATCATAGAATCATAGAATCATAGAATCATAGATGGAAGGGATGTCATGGGTCATCTAGTCTTACCCCCTGCACTATGCAGGACACTCACATCCCAATCACTCATCTACTGTCACTTGCCACCCCCTTGAGCCTTCACAGAATCAGCCTCTCTGTCAGATGGCTCTCCAGCCTCTGTTTAAACATCTCCAAAGTTGGAGAACCCACCACCTCCCAAGGAAGCCTGTTCCACTGAGGAACTGCTCTGACTATCAGAAACTTCTTCTGGAGGTTTAGACGGAATTTCTGTTGAGTTAATTTCATCCCTCTGGGGCAATAGAGAACAATTCTGCTCCCTCATCCACATGGCAGCCTTTTAAATACTTGAAGATGGTTCTCAGATCCCCTCTCAGTCGTCTCCTCTCCAGGCTAAACAGACCAAGCTCCCCCAACCTTTCCTCCTACGTCTTGGTCTCCAAACCCCTCACCATCTTTGTTGCCCTCCTCTGGACACGCTCCAGTTTGTCTACATCCCTCTTCAACTGGGGTGCCCAAAACTGAACACAGGACTCCCAGTGAGGCCGAACCAGAGCAGAGTAAAGCGGTACCATCACCTCCTGTGATCTGGACACGATACTCCATTTGATACAGCCCCAAATCCCATTTGCCTTTTCAGCCCCTGAGTCATACTGCTGACTCATGTTCACACTAGGACGTAAAAGTCATAGAACAAAAATTCAAAAAGATTTTATATAGCGAATCATCATCTTTATTAGGGCTGGGCGCTTCAGCGTTCGAAGCGGACATTTGCACCCGAAGCAGCCAGCGCCACGGTGCAGGGGGGAGTGGAGGCACAGGTGTTGGTGCGCCAGCAGGTACACACATGCGGGCGCTGCCATGGTTAATGGTTAATGTTAATGGTAAATTGTAATTTTTTTTGGTAGGGGGTTAATATTTGTTTTATGGTCTATTTTAACTGTATTTTATGAGACAGGAATTGTTAGCCACTGCGAGCCCATTTGCTGGGAGCATCAAGATATAAAGGTAAAGGTAAAGGTATCCCCTGTGCAAGCACCAGGTCATGTCTGACCCTTGGGCTGATGCCCTCTAGGGTTTTCATGGCAGACTCAATACGGGGTGGTTTGCCAGTGCCTCCCCTAGTCATTACCACTTACCCCCCAGCAAGCAAGCTGGGTACTCCTTTTACCGACCTCGGAAGGATGGAAGGCTGAATCAACCTTGAGCCGGCTGCTGGGATTGAACTCCCAGCCTCATGGGCAGAGCTTTCAGATTGCATATCAGCTGCCTTACCACTCTGTGCCACAAGAGGCTCTACATCAGGATATAAATGTAAATCAATAATCCCAAAGTACATGGCGGTGTTGCCCTACCTCCAATCCCCCCAGCAATATCTAATAGAGGAAGTGGGAAGAGGGGGTACAGATGAGACATAGCCAAGCCACTGCTTAACACTGAAGGGGCCCAACCAGATCTTCCTCACTGTGCCAACTACACCAGAGCCAGTTTGTTGTAGTGGTTAGAAGCATGGACTTCTAATCTGGCATGTTGGGTTCGATTCTGCGCTCCCCCACATGCAGCCAGCTGGGTGACCTTGGGCTCGCCATGGCACTGATAAAACTGTTCTGACCAAGCAGTGATATCAGGGCTCTCTCAGCCTCACCCACCCCACAGGGTGTCTGTTGTGGGGAGAGGAAAGGGAAGGTGAATAGAATCCACTTTGAGACTCCTTCAGGTAGAGAAAAGCGGCATATAAGAACCAACTCTGCTGCTGCTTCTTCTTCTTCTTCTTCTTCTTCTTCTTCTTCTTCTTCTTCTTCTTCTTCTTCTTCTTCTTCTTCTTCTTCTTCTTCTTCTTCTTTAGTCTCAGGAGGAAAAAATAGGTTTTGGGGGAAGCAGAAGCCCTCTTTTTTCCCTTCAGGCCACCTTGTCTTCAACTAAATCCATTTCTGAGGCATCTAAAGGGACATTCTCAAAGGTTACCCATAACTACGATCAAACTCAAGGAACCGGAGATGACTCGGAATCAAATACGCTGTGTGGTTTAGCCATCAGTTATTAAGCCTTCTTAATAATTGTTTCCAAATAACTTCTTGAGCTAAGAGTTCAACTCATCTTGAATTTGAGTCTCAGTAAACCTCTGAGGAGGAGGGCACACTAACACCCATTGTATTCCTGAGTACAACTGGCTTTTCCTCTAGTAACCTGCATAAATCTTTGTCAGTCTTAAAGGTCCCAGTAGACGCTAACTTTGTTCTGCTGCTTCAGGCCAACACTGTTACCTGCTTGATTCCAGCGAGCGTTTGGGTAGTTAAGAGAAAGAAAAAAACCACCCCAAAAGCATTCTTGTGGAAAATTTCCTTGAAGCACTTCTTGATGAAACTTGCCTCCATGACCCTGATTAGCTTCCCTAGAGAAGAAACTAACCAAGCCGATGTTCTTGTAGTCTTGTTACAGGAAGCGGCATTTCTTTTTCTGAAATCCACATTTTTGGGGGTTGGAATATAGTTACCCCAAATGGGGTGGGTTGCCTGGTATGGCAATGCCCAATGAAAGACACAAGAGGGAGATTCCAGACGTAGACCGAGTTTTATTGTGTTAAAGGGGAACTCGGTGGCAAAAGTCTCAGCATTCCATTGGTACACATTTAACAATAACCTTTTATACAATGTTACAAAAGACTTTTTAGACATAGGCAGATGTCTTTCGATGACCCAACATATATGTGGCCCTCAACCAAGGCCAGGACCTTTTTTATCCTGGCTCCCACCTGCTGGAATGAGCTCTCGGAGGAGCTGTGGGCCCTGCTGGAGCTTTCGACATTCCATAGGGTCTGCAAAATAGAGCTCTTGTACCAGGCTTATGGTAGAAGAAGAAGAAGAAGAAGAAGAAGAAGAAGAAGAAGAAGAAGAAGAAGAAGAAGAAGAAGAAGTATATGGTTCTTATATGCCACTTTTCTCTACCCGAAGGAGTCTTCCCTTTCCTCTCCCCACAACAGACACCCTGTGAGGGAGGTGAGGCTGAGAGAGCCCTGAGATTACTGAAGAAGAAGAAGAGTTGGTTCTTATATGCCACTTTTCTCTACCTGAAGGAGGCTCAGTGGCTTCCAGTCGCCTTCCCTTTCCTCTCCCCACAAAGACACCCTGTGAGGGAGGTGAGGCTGAGAGAGCCCTGATATCACTGCTCAGTCAGAACAGCTTTATCAGTGCTGTGGGGAGGCTGATTGAGCCCTGAGATTATTGCTTAGTCAGGATATGACTCTGTGCTTGAAGAAGAAGAAGAAGAAGAAGAAGAAGAAGAAGAAGAAGAAGAAGAAGAAGAAGAAGAAGAAGAAGAAGAAGAAGAAGAACTTCCCACCTTCCCTTTCCAAACAAAATCCCAGCACTGAAGTAACGGGAAATTAGAGCATGACTGTATATTTATTGTTTCATTGCATTTTAAGCTGAATTTTAAAATGTTGTAAACTGCCCCGAGCCTGTCCACAGAGACAGGCAGCCTATAAATTTCACAAATAAACAAATGATTAAGCCCAATTCTCCAGATAAGAGGCTGCCACTTACAACCACTACACTATCCTGGTTCTCCTGAGGCTTATCAAGTTACATTCTTGGAGCCGGTCTGTGACTCTGATCAAAGGAGGGAACATGGAGACAACCTGTAGACAACCTGAATTGTGTCGTTTCGCCGGGAGAGGTGGCGGGATGACACCCAAAACTGGAATGAAGTCATTGAAGGATACAACTTGTTCACAAAGAACAGCGGCAGCAGAAAGGCCGGGAGAACATGAGACACGCGAAAAATGCGCCTATTTGGGCAGAACTCCCAGAGGGTGTGCAAAGCAGGCTGGTGGAAAGTTCCTACTTAGGAATAAATACATACTGTCATAAAAAAAAAAAAAAATTGTGGTTGGAATCTACAAGACAAGGAGGAGCTGTGGATCGTGCTTTGCCTAAAACTAATTGTGGGTATTTTGGAGAAGCCGAAAGGAGGACAGCAGGAGATTTACTGTGCCTTGACTTAGCCAGGGTAATGTTCAAAGGGCAGAGGATATGACTCTGCTGACGTTTGATGGCTTAGAGGGATTGGATTGATCTGTGCAGCCGCTAAGCATGAAACACCCAATAAATTCCTGACAGGCCTTGATGACGACTTCCTCCTGCAGAAGGTGGAGGAAGGGGCGGGGCAACTGTCCATGATGCTGTCCAAGCTACAGATGGGCGATTTGGTTTGGATAAGTCAGAAAGTCTTTGATTCCCGTACTTTTCGGCTGTCTCCGAACTGAATCCCCCTCCTGTTGAATTAAACCAGCCGAATCACCCGAGCGATTTAGACATGATTGAGCTGATTTGACTGATTCGGCCTATTGACGAAACCCTGGTCATGTTCGTTAGGGGCTTTCAATATCTCCCCAGCCGATCTGTCTGAAGCTGAGGAGAGTGGGCTCTCCACAGCCTCAGAAAAGTCTCCTGGGGAGACATTGGAAGATCTCAAGGAACAAGAACTTTCACCCCCCAAAGACCCATTTGAGACAGATGCTCCTAGGGCAAACTGCAACTGGCTCCAGGAAAGTCGGGGAAGCGGGGAACAGTTGACAGATCTGCTTCCCCCCCCCCCGATCTCCAGCAGCCTCCTCCAAAGGGGTTGAGGAGAAGGGCACATGTCTGATAGGTCATCCATGTACCCACCCAGCCTGATCCCCAGCTGCAGATGCCTCCAGAGGGATCAGGGAAGCAGGGTGTGTGGCTGACCTGTCAGATGTGTCTTTACACTGACCAATGCCTAGCTGATCCAGGGAGAGATTTTTCTCACTGGATTAGCTTGGGATGTATTGTTTTGGGGGTGATTCACACCTCTTCTTCACAGTCCAAGATAATATTGGGAGTGAAGTGTCTCCCTGCATCAGCTGTGGGGCTTGAATACCCTCTCCACATAGCCCAAGACTCTCCCTCAATCAGCTGGCTATCAAGCTGTGTGAGGAGAAACAGGCTGAATGCTTGGCAGGGGGAGAGAACAGCCACCAAACAGCTGATCCTGATGGAACAGCTGTTTGGAGGCTTTTAAAAGCCTCCCCACCCTCCGACCTTCCCAGGCAGCAAAGAGAAGGTTGGGGGGGGGGAGAGCCATCAAACAGCTGATCATGAGAGATCAGGTTTATGGTGGTGGTTTCAGCCTATCAATATAGGTCTCAAATTGATTTTAAAAAATCCAAACAATCCAAATCTGATCCCGATATCCAACCAGTAATTCAGGTGTTTTGGATTGGGCTGAATAATTTGGGGCCATATTCCTAATCCTTACCAATCAAGAGAGGTTGGTTGATGAACAAGGTATACCTTGAATCCTGGGGAAAAAATTAACGAGTGTATGGTTGAAGAATAGTGCCTAAAAGACTAACCAAATTTGTGACAGGGTGAGTCACCGATCACTTCCTCAGACAGTGAGCACTGACACACAAAGGCTTCTAAAGGCAAAGGTAAAGGTGTCCCCTGTGCAAGCACCGGGTCATGTCTGACCCTTGGGTGACGCCCTGTAGCGTTTTAATGGCAGACTCAATATGGGGTGGTTTGCCAGTGCCTTCCCCAGTCATTACCGTTTACTCCCCAGCCAGCTGGGTACTCATTTTGCCGACCTCGGAAGGATGGAAGGCTGAGTCAACCTTGAGCCGGCTGCTGGGATCAAACTCCCAGCCTCATGGGCAAAGCTTCAGACTGCATGTCTGCTGCCTTACACTGCGCCACAAGAGGCTCCTACAAAGGCTTCTACAATGCCACCAATTTAGTTAGTCTTAGAGAGCCAGTTTGGTGTCGTGGTTAGGAGTGCGGACTTCTAATCTGGCATGCCGGGTTCGATTCTGCGCTCCCCCACATGCAACCAGCTGGGTGACCTTGGGCTCACCACGACACTAATAAAACTGTTCTGACAGGGCAGTGATATCAGCGCTCTCTCAGCCTCACCCACCCCACAGGGTGTCTGTTGTGGGGAGAGGAAAGGGAAGGCAACGTAAGCCGCTTTGAGCCTCCTTCAGGTAGGGAAAAGCGGCATATAAGAACCAACTCTTCTTCTTCTTCTTCTTGAAGGGGCTCCTGGACTCTGGTTCTTTTCTCCTGCTACAGACGGACTAGCACAGCTCCCCATCTTGATTTCCTATTGTTTTGGTTAGTTTTGAAGGTGCTCCTGGCCTCTTGCTCCTTTCTCCTGCTACAGACAAACTAGCATGGCCACCCATCTTGATCTATCACAAAATGACTGAGGAAGTGTGCATGCACACGAAAGCTCATCCCTTGAGTAAATCTTTGTTGGTCCTAAAGGTGCGACAACACAAATTTTGTTGTGCTACTTCAAATCAACACGGCTATACACTTGAATCTATCACAAATTCGGTTAGCCTTTATCGTGCCCCTGGACTCTTGCCCTGTTCTACTGCTCCAAACATACTAGCCCAGCGAGCCACCTTGATGAAAGGAAGTTTTGACTTTCAAAAGCTTATACCCCAAAAACCTTGTTGAGAAATAACACATTTACATAGAACAGGAGGCAAATATGTATCTAATTATTCGTTCATTTGTTCATTCGTTCGTTCGTTCGTTCATTCGTTTGTTTGTTCGTTCATTCATTGAAATTCTAGCCCACCTTCCTCCTTGGACTCAAGGCAAGTTACGTATCAAATCCCCATAAAACCCCATCCTAAAAACAACACACAACTACAATATACTGAGATGGCAAAATCCCTCCTACCTCCTGCAGTGAACTAACAAGGGTGCACTAGATATTATAGAGGGACTTGAGGGAGACCCATTGATCTTGCTAACCAAGCCTCAACCAAACACCTGGTGGAAAAGCTCCATTTTACAGGCCCTGTGGAACCTTGCCAGCTCTGTTAGGGCCCTCAGTAATCCCAGAAGCTCATTCCACCAGGTCGTGGCCAGGACCGAAATGGCCCTGGCCCTGGCCCTAGCCTGGCCCTGGCCCTGGCCCTGGCCCTGGCCCTGGCCCTGGCCCTGGCCCTGGCCCTGGCCCTGACCCTGACCCTGACCCTGGCCCCGGCTGAAGCCAAGCATATCTCTCTGAGCCCAAGGGGCCACCAATCATTTAGTACGTGCAGTGTGAAGTGCTCTGCGGGGGTATAAGCAGACAAAGAGTGGCTCCAATCTCCTGATGATCCCCAGTCCTAAAGAGGCGCACCTGGCTTTTGATAGAACCAGGGCCTTTTGGGCTCTGGCTCCAACCTGGTGGAATGAACTGCCTGAGGAGACACAGGCCCTCACAGAGCCATCCCAGTTCCAGAGGACCTGCAAAATGGACCTCTTCCACTTGGCATCTGGAGATGGGAAAACGTCATTTGATCCTCAGGACTTGGCCAATCAGCACCCCATTTCACATCTTGCATTTCTGAGGAAGGTGATGGACCTGGCTGCTGCAGATCAGCTCATGGCATTTGTGGAAGAAACTTTGAAGCTTCATCCATTCCAATCGGGCTTTTGTCCAGGACGCAGGGTGGAGATGTTGCTGGTTGCCCCGATGGACAACCTCAAGCATCAGCTGCATGGGGGTGGTACAGCTATACTCGTGTCATTAGATCTGTTGGCTGCATTTGAGATGGTTGACCATGAGTTGTTAGCCCACCACCTTGCCAGAACTGGAATCTGAGGGACCATCCATAGTTGCTGATCTCTTTTATCCAGAACCAGACAAAGAGGGTGGTTGTCAGGGAGAGTTCTTACCAACTCCCTTATAGAGTACCACAGAGTCCAATACACCCCTCGGCACTGTAACATCTATATGCTCATTCTGGCCCAGCAGAGCTGAGTTTTGGGGATGGGTTGTCTCCAATATGTAGATGACACCCAGCTCTACCTCCTGACACATGACCAGCCTGACTTCCCCCCCAGAAACACTTGCCAGTTGTTTGGAAGTGATGGCTAGCTCATCTGAAACTCAACCCTTCTAAGATGGAGGTCCTGTGGCTAGGTAGGAAAGGGCCAGATCAGGAAACTCATTCCCCCTTCCTAGATGGGGTGCACTTATAGATCTAACCCTCAGCCAGGATTTTGGGGTTGATCATTGAGGTCTCCTGGTCAATGGAGGTGCAGTTCACAAGAGTAGCCCTGTTGGTGTTCTTACACCTGTGGCAAGAGGGCTACTTGTGCCCTATCTGGCCTGGAACACCTGGCCATAGTGATCCAGGCTAGATTTCTGTCACTCTCTGTACGTGAGCCTACCCTTGACGCAGAAGTTACAAGTGGTCCAAATTGTGGATGCAAGGGTCCTCATGGGAACTTCTTGGAGGACCCATATTCAGACAGTGCTGAAACAGCTACACTGATTGCCGATGGTATTCTGGATCTTGGTATTGAACTTTAAGGTCATTTGTGGTCTTGGCCCAGCATATCTGAAGGAGCACTTTGCTCTGTAGGTTAGAATCATAGAATCATAGAGTTGGAAGGGGCCATAGAGGCCATCTAGTCCAACCCCCTGCTCAACGCAGGATCAGCCCTAAGCACCCTAAAGGTTCTAATTATTTGGTGACCCCTGGCCCATGGGAAGTATGCCTGGCCTCAACGAGGGCCAGGGTCTTTTCAGTACTGCCCCCTACCTGGTGTAATGAGCTCCCAGAAGAGCTGAGGGCCCTGTTGGAGATGACATGGTTCCACAGCACCTGCAGAATGGAGCTTTTTCTCCAGGCATTTGGTTGAGGCCAGGGACCAGGAAGATCTTGGGGTCCCTCCCTAAGGGAGATACCCACATATCTACATTAACATTTTCCGCAAGGCATGGGATCCTTCAAGAGGGGGTTTGTTGTGCTGAGAATAGTTCTTGAGGGATTTACTGTTGCAGTCATATTAGGCTACTGTAATTTCATACGTAATGTTTTATTTTGTTTTATTGTTTTATCATTCTCAAACGCCACCAGGTGGCTAGTGCAGGCATGGCGGAAAGAAATCAAACTGCTCGTTCCTTGTGCCAAGAGGCCCTAGTTAGGAGGCCCTCCACCACAACCCTTTGCCCAGGGCCCTCTCCCCTTACCTGCTGCTGGCAACAGGCACTGAGGTGCATCTGAGAGCAAAGAGGCTAGAGTCCAAGGACAGAGGGGGAAGGGGTGGGAGAGCGCGGTGGGTGGGTGGCTGTGTGTGTGTGTGTGTGCGTGCATGTCTGTGGGGGCGGGGAAGCGGTGGTGGGGCGATCATGGGTGGGGCGTCCAGGGGGGTTTGGCTGG
>BDOT02000001.1:183601924-183604424 GCA_003118565.2 Paroedura picta
AGATCGGATCCTCCTGTCAGATTAAGATGTTTCTTTCTGGAGCAAGGGGACATCGGGGACAATGGCCAAAAGGAGATTGTTGCTGAGATTGCATAAAAAATGTTCACAAGTACGTTTTGCTTTTGCATTATTATTTTGCAAGCGAAACTTACTCAGGTCTTTTTCTTTTAAATCAAAAGCTAAGGGACTACCTATCTAAATCTGTCCCCTAGAGGGGATTTCATTCAGCAACAGCAAACCTGGTAATCTATGGTCCCAAGGAAGTCTGTCTGGCCTCAAAGAAGGCCAGGGACCCGACCTGGTGGAATAACCCATACAATAAAATATGTCACAGTGATAAAAATTCAATAAAATACAATACCACAACACAGTTCGTTTGTTCGTTTGTTCGTTTGTTCGTGTGTTCGTTCGTTCATTTGATTTAGCAGCTTGGTCTGGGAGGAGGTGCTGCCGCTGTTGTATAAATATACAATTTATAACCAATTCAAAAACAATTCTGAACAATGGATCTTCACACCATGGGTCTGTTTCATTTTAATTTCTATGAAAGAAAACTTGCATAGTTTTATAGTTGGGGGTCACCACAACATGAGGAGCTGTATTAAAGGGTCATGGTATTAGGAAGGTGGAGAACCACTGCCCTAGGGTCTCATACAATGAATCTTGGCTATCGGATAGCTTCAGCTCTGACTGATTTTGGTTAATGGAGAAAAAGTTATTGCACCCTATTGAATGTGGCTGAGTGTCCTCAGTGTCACAAAATGAATGTCTGGGAACAGAACTATATTTTGTGAAGCTTGCTTTGCTAAACAGAAAAGCATGAATAAGGGTGAGAGATACTTATACATGGCACTGAACACACTGGAGCTTATAAAGAAAAGGATTGATTTTGATTTTGATTTTGATTTTGATTTTGATTTTGATTTTGATTTTGATTTTGATTTTGATTTTGATTTTGATTTTGATTTTGATTTTGATTTTGGGCCACGG
Source organism: Paroedura picta (assembly GCA_003118565.2). Classification (NCBI taxonomy): domain Eukaryota; kingdom Metazoa; phylum Chordata; class Lepidosauria; order Squamata; family Gekkonidae; genus Paroedura; species Paroedura picta. The sequence continues at coordinate 183,602,915 of BDOT02000001.1, forward strand.
TGCAGGGGTGAGTGGAGGCATAGGCATTGGTGCGCCGGCATTGGTGCGCCGGCAGGCACACACATGCATGCGCTGCCATGGTTAATGGTTAATGTTAATGGTAAATTATAATTTTTTTTTTTGGTAGAGGGTTTCTGTTTGTTTTATGGTCCATTTTATCTGTATTTTTTGGCTTTTTGGAACTGTCCATAGAGTTTTCATGGCAAAGAAGGATTCCCTGGAGAAGAGCCTAATGCTGGGAGCGATCAAGGGCAAAAGAAGAAGGGGACGACAGAGAATGAGGTGGCTGGATGGAGTCCCTGAAGCAGTCGGTGCAAACTTAAATGGACTCCGGGGAATGGTAGAGGACAGGGAGGCTTGGAGGATCATTGTCCATGGGGTTATGATGGGCCGGACACGACTTTGCACATAACAACAACTTATCTGTATTTTATGAGACAGGAATTGTTAGCCACTGCGAGCCAGTTTGCTGGGAGCATCGGGATATAAATGTAAATCAATAATCCCAAAGTACATGGCGGTGTTGCCCTACCTCTAATCCCCCCAGCAATGTCTAATAGAGGAAGTGGAAAGAGGGGGCACAGATGAGCCAAGACACTGCTTAACACTGAGGGGGCCCAACCAGTTCTTCCTCACTGTGCCAGCTACACCAGAGCCAGTTTGTTGTAGTGGTTAGAAGCATGGACTTCTAATCTGGCATGTTGGGTTTGATTCTGTGCTCCCCCACATGAAACTAGCTGGGTGACCTTGGGCTCACCAAGGCACTGATAAAACTGTTCTGACCAAGCAGTGATATCAGGGCTCTCTCAGCCTCACCCACCTCACAGGGTGTCTGTTGTGGGGAGAGGAAAGGGAAGGTGATTGTAAGCCACTTTGAGCCTCCTTTGGGTAGAGAAAAGTGGCGTATAAGAATCAATTCTTCTTCTTCTTCAATATCCTCAGGGCTCTCTCAGCCTCATGTCCCTCACAGGGTGTCTGTTGTGGGGAGAGGAAAGGGAAGGTGAATGGAGGCCACTTTGAGACTCCTTCAGGTAGAGAAAAGCGGCATATAAGAACCAACTCTTCTTCTTCTTCTTCTTCTTCTTCTTCTTCTTCTTCTTCTTCTTCTTCTTCTTCTTCTTCTTCTTCTTCTTCTTCTTCTTCTTCTTCTTCTTCTTTAGTCTTAGGAGGTTTTTGGGGAAGCAGGAGCCCTCTGTTCTCCCCTCCTTCCACCTTGTCTTCAATTAAATCCATTTCTGAGGCATCTAAAGGGACATTCTCAAAGGTTACCCATAACTACGATCAAACACAATAAACCGGAGATGACTCAGAAAATACGCTGTGTGGTTTAGCCATCAGTTATTAAGTCTTCTTAATAATTGTTTCCAAATAACTTCTTGACCTAAGAGTTCAACTCATCTCGAATCTGAGTCTCAGTAAACTTCTGAGGAGGAGGGCACACTAACACCCATTGTATTCCTGAGTACAACTGGCTTTTCCTCTAGTAACCTGCATAAATCTTTGTCAGTCT
>BDOT02000001.1:183606924-183619115 GCA_003118565.2 Paroedura picta
ACAAATGATTAAGCCCAATTCTCCAGATAAGAGGCTGCCACTTATAACCACCACACTATCCTGGTTCTCCTGAGGCTTATCAAGTTACATTCTTGGAGCCGGTCTGTGACTCTGATCAAAGGAGGGAACATGGAGACAACCTGTAAACAACCTGAATTGTGTCGTTTCGCCGGGAGAGGTGGCGGGATGACACCCAAAACTGGAATGAAGACATTGAAGGATACAACTTGTTCACAAAGAACAGCGGCAGCAGAAAGGCCGGGAGAACATGAGATATGCGAAAAATGCGCCTATTTGGGCAGAACTCCCAGAGGGTGTGCAAAGCAGGCTGGTGGAAAGTTCCTACTTAGGAATAAATACATACTGTCATAAAAAAGAAAAGAAAATTGTGGTTGGAATCTACAAGACAAGGAGGAGCTGTGGATCGTGCTTTGCCTAAAACTAATTGTGGGGATTTTGGAGAAGCCGAAAGGAGGACAGCAGGAGATTTACTGTGCCTTGACTTAGCCCGGGAAATGTTCAAAGGGCAGAGGATATGACTCTGCTGAAGTTTGATGGCTTAGAGGGATTGGATTGATCTGTGCATCCGCTAAGCATGAAACACCCAATAAATTCCTGACAGGCCTTGATGATGACTTCCTCCTGCAGAAGGTGGAGGAAGGGGCGGGGCAACTGTCCATGACGCTGTCCCAGCTACGGATGGGCGATTTGGTTTGGATAAATCGGAAAGTCTTTGATTCCCGTTCTTTTCGGCTGTCTCCGAACTGAATCCCCCTCCTGTTGAATTAAACCAGCCGAATCACTGAAACCCGAGTGATTTAGACATGATTGAGCTGATTTGACTGATTCGGCCTATTGACGAAACCCTGGTCATGTTCGTTAGGGGCTTTCAATATCTCCCCAGCCGATCTGTCTGAAGCTGAGGAGAGTGGGCTCTCCACAGCCTCAGAAAAGTCTACTGGGGAGACATTGGAAGATCTTAATGAACAAGAGCTTTCACCCATCTCTCAGATGCTCCTAGGGCAAACTGCAGCTGGCTCCAGGAAAGTCGGGGAAGCGGGGAACAGTTGACAGATCTCCAGCAGCCTCCTCCAAAGGGGTTGAGGAGAAGGGCACATGTCTGATAGGTCATCCATGTACCCACCCAGCCTGATACCCAGCTGCAGATGCCTCCAGAGGGATCAGGGAGGCAGGATGTGTGGCTGACCTGTCAGATGTGTCCTTACACTGACCAATGCCTAGCTGATCCAGGGAGAGATTTTTCTCACCTGATTGGCTTGGGATGTGTTGTTTTGGGGGTGATTCATACCTCTTCTTCACAGTCCAAGATAATATGGGGAGTGAAGTTTCTCCCACTCGTGAATTTTTTCCCCAGGATTCAAAATATACCTTGTTTATCAACCAACCTCTCTTGATTGATAAGGATTAGGAATATGGCCCCAAATTATTCAGCCCAATCCAAAACACCTGAATTACTGGTTGGATCAGATATAGGGATCAGATTTGGATGGTTCAGATTTTTTGAATCAATTTGAGACCTATATCGATTGGCTGAAACCACCACCATAAACCTGATCTCTGATGATCAGCTGTTTGGTGGCTCTTCTCTCCCCCCAAACCTTCTCAGGCAGCAGGGAATCAGTTCTGTGCTGCCAGGGAAGGTCGGTGGGTGGGGAGGCATATAAAAGCGTCCAAACAGCTGTTCCATCAGGATCAGCTGTTTGGTAGCTGTTCTCTCCCCCTGCCAAGCATTCAGACTGTTTCTCCTCACACAGCCTGATAGCCAGCAGATGGGGGAAAGCCTTGGGCTACATGGAGAGGGGTATTCAACCCACTTCCCCCACAGCTGATTCAGGGAGAAACAACACAAATTTTGTTGTGCTACTTCAGATCAACACGGCTATACACTTGAATCTATCACAAATTTGGTCAGCCTTTAACGTGCCCCTGGACTCTTGCCCTATTCTACTGCTCCAAACATACTAACCCAGCGAGCCACCTTGATGAAAGGAAGTTTTGACTCTCAAACGCTTATACCCCAAAAACCTTGTTGACAGATAACACATTTACATAGAACTGGAGGCAAATATGTATCCAATTATTCGTTCATTTGTTCATTCATTCATTCATTCGTTCATTCGTTTGTTTGTTCGTTCATTCATTGAAATTCTAGCCCACCTTCCTCCTTGGACTCAAGGCAAGTTACGTATCAAATCCCCATAAAACCCCATCCTAAAAAACAACACACAACTACAATATACTGAGATGGCAAAATCCCTCCTCCTGCAGTGAACTAACAAGGGCGCACTAGATATTATAGTGGGACTTGAGGGAGACCCATTGATCTTGCTAACCAAGTCTCAACCAAACACCTGGTGGAAAAGCTCCATTTTACAGGCCCTGTGGAACCTTGCCAGCTCTGTTAGGGCCCTCAGTAATCCCAGGAGCTCATTCCACCAGGTCGTGGCCAGGACCGAAATGGCCCTGGCCCTGGCCCTGGCCCTGGCCCTGGCCCTGGCCCTGGCCCTGGCCCTGGCCCTGGCCCTGGCCCTGGCCCTGGCCCTGGCCCTGGCCCTGGCCCCGGCTGAAGCCAAGCATATCTCTCTGAGCCCAAGGGACCACCAATCATTTAGTACCTGCAGTGTGAAGTGCTCTGCGGGGGTATAAGCAGACAAAGAGTGGCTCCAATCTCCTGATGATCCCCAGTCCTAAAGAGGCACACCTGGCTTTTGATAGAACCAGGGCCTTTTTGGCTCTGGCTCCAACCTGGTGGAACAAACTGCCTGAAGAGACCCAGGCCCTCACAGAGCCATCCTAGTTCCAGAGGACCTGCAAAATGGACCTCTTCCACTTGGCATCTGGAGAGGGGAAAACGTCATTTGATCCTCAGGACTTGGCCAATCAGCACCCCATTTCACATCTTGCGTTCCTGAGGAAGGTGATGGACCTGGCTGCTGCAGATCAGCTCATGGCATTTGTGGAAGAAACTTTTGTCCAGGACACAGGGTGGAGATGGTGCTGGTTGCCCCGATGGACAACCTCCAGCATCAGCTGCATGAGGGTGGCACGACTATACTCGTGTTGTTAGATCTGTTAGCTGCATTTGAGATGGTTGACCATGAGTTGTTAGCCCACCACCTTGCCAGAACTGGAATCTGAGGGACCGTCCATAGTTGCTGATCTTTTTTATCCAGAACCAGACAAAGAGGGTGGTTGTCGGGGAGAGTTTTTTTCATTCTTACCAACTCCCTTGTAGAGTACCACAGAGTACAATACACCCCCTGACACTTTTTAACATCTATATGCTCCCTCTGGCCCAGCTGAGCTGAGTTTTTGGGATGGGTTGTCTCCAATATGTAGATGACACCCAGCTCTACCTCCTGATACATGACCAGCCTGACTTCCCCCCCAGAAACACTTGCCGGCTGTTTGGAAGTGATGGCTGGCTCAAGCAGAGTCATCTGAAACTCAACCCTTCTAAGATGGAGGTCCTGTGTCTAGGTAGGAAAGGGCCAGATCAGGAAACTCATGCCCCCTGCCTAGATGGGGTGCACTTATAGATCTAACCCTCAGCCAGGATTTTGGGGTTGATCATTGAGGTCTCCCGGTCAATGGAGGTGCAGGTCACAAGAGTAGCCCTGTTGGTGTTCTTACACCTGTGCCAAGAGGGCTACTTGTGCCCTATCTGGCCTGGAACACCTGGCCATAGTGATCCAGGCTAGATTTCTGTCACTCTCTGTACGTGAGCCTACCCTTGACCCAGAAGTTACAAGTGGTCCAAATTGTGGATGCAAGGGTCCTCGTGGGAACTTCTTGGAGGACCCATATTCAGACAGTGCTGAAACAGCTACACTGATGGCCAATGGTATTCTGGATCTTGGTATTGAACTTTAAGGTCATTTGTGGTCTGGGCCCAGCATATCTGAAGGAGCACTTTGCTCTGTAGGTTAGAATCATAGAATCATAGAATCATAGAGTTGGAAGGGGCCATACAGGCCATCTAGTCCAACCCCCTGCTCAACGCAGGATCAGCCCTAAGCATCCTAAAGGTTCTAATTATTTGGTGACCCCTGGCCCATGGGAAGTATGCCTGGCCTCGATGAGCTCCAGGGTCTTTTCAGTGCTGGCCCCTACCTGGTGTAATGAGCTGAGGGCCCTGTTGGAGATGACATGGTTCCACAGCACCTGCAAAACGGAGATTTTTCTCCAGGCATTTAGTTGAGGCCAGGGACAAGGAAGATCTTGGGGTCCGTCCCTAAGGGAGAGATCCACATATCCACATTAACATTTTCCCCAAAGGCATGGGATCCTTCAAGAGGGGGTTTGTTGTGCTGAGAATAGTTCTTGAGGGATTTACTGTTGCAGCCATATTAGGCTACTGTAATTTCATACGTAATGTTTTATTTTGTTTTATTGTTTTATCATTGTCAAACGCCACCAGGTGGCTAGTCCAGGCATGGCGGAAAGAAATCAAACTGCTTGTTCCTCGTGCCAAGAGGCCCTCATTAGCAGGCCCTCCACCACGACCCTTTGCCCAGGGCCTCTCCCCTTACCTGCTGCTGGCTCCAGGCACTGAGGCATCTGAGAGCAAAGAGGCTGGAGTCCAAGGACAGAGGGGGAAGGGGTGGGAGAGCGCGGTGGGTGGGTGGCTGTGTGTGTGTGTGTGTGTGTGTGTTTGTGTGCGTGCATGTCTGTGGGGGCGGGGAAGCGGTGGTGGGGCGATCATGGGTGGGGCGTCCAGGGGGGTTTGGCTGGTGAGTGTGTGTGTGTGTGTGTGTGTCTGGGAGTGGGGAAGCAGCAGCGGCGCGATGGGGGGCTGCCAGGGGGGTTGCGTGTGTGTGTGTGTGTGTGTCTGGACGAGGGGAAGCCAGTGGGAATACTCACCATTGGGGAAGGCTGCTTCTCCTTGTGTGTGGTGAGTCCCCGGCCGGGCAAGGCCAGGCTGGGCCAAGCGGTCAATGGGGAACCGGGCTTTGCAAGGCTCTTGGCCCTGGAGTGACACTCGGCTCCTGATTGGGCCCTCTGAGTTTTTATCCCGGACAGAGCCCGCCTTTTCTCCTCCCCCTTAGGGCTTACTCTTTTATTTATGCCGATCCGCAGGGCGGTAAATGCCACTCTCCCGTACCCAAACAAGGGCATTAGGGGATGGAGGGTAATGATGTATACTTCAGACCCCCAGGGGGGGGGCAATGTTCTTTCTCGCCAACCATAAACATGGCGGAAGAGCTCCGTTTTACAGGCCCTGTGGAACGCTGACAGCTCCCGCAGCTCATCCGGGAGCTCATTCCACCACGTGGGGGCAAGGACAGAGAAAGCCCTGGTTGAGGCTAGGCACACTACTCTGGGGCCAGGAACGACCAATAGCTTTCCCCCTGCAGAGCGTAAGGCCCAGCGGGGTATATTGGGCGATAGGCAGTCCCTCAGGTATGTGGGTCCCAATCTGTGTAAAGCCTTACAGTTTAGGACCAATACCTTGAACCGGATCTGGACAGCAATTGGCAACCAGTGCAGCTGCCTCAGCACCGGCTGCATGTGGGCCCTACAAGATGTACCAGTGAGGACCCGAGCAGCTGCATTTTGCACTAGCTAGTTTCTGGATCAAGGACATGGGTAGGCCCGCATAGAGCGAGTTACAGAAATCTAATCTGGAGGAGACCGTTGCATGGATCACTGTGGCCAAGTGGTCAGGGGACAGGTAGGGCACTAGTAGCCGGGCCTGGCGAAGGTGGAAGAATGCCTGCCCCGCTACTCTCTTGACCTGCACCTCCCTAGTCAGGGAGGCGTTGATGGTCACCCCCAAATTCCTGGCTTGGGGCGCCATGGTAAGTTGCGCTCCCGCCAAAGTGGGTAAACGCACTCCCTGTTCCCGCCCCCTTCTTCCCAGCCACAGGACCTCCATCTAGGAGGGGTTGAGTTTCAGGCGGCTCTGCTCGAACCATTCTGTCACTGCTTCCAAATGGTTCTGGGGGAGAGTCTGGGTGGCCATCCATTAGGAGATAGAGCTGGGTGTCATCAGCCTACTGATGACAACCCAGCCCGAAGCTCCGCACCAGCTGGGCCAGAGGTCACATAAAGACATTGAACAAGGTGGGGGAGAGAACCACGCCCTGACAGACCCTACAAGGGAGTCTATAAGGACGCAAGAACTCTTCCTCCACAGCAACCCTCTGAGTCCGGTCCTGGAGGAAGGAGTGTATCCACTGCAAGGCTGTGCCCCCTATCCCCGTGCCGGCAAGGTGGTAGACCAGGATCTCATGGTCCACAATGTCAAAGGCCGCTGACAGGTCTAAGAGGACCAGCACGGCCGACCTGCCTCTATCCAGCTGGCGACGGAGGTCATCCATGAGGGCGACCAACACCGTCTCTACCCAGTGGCCAAAGCAGAAGCCAGACTGATATGGATCAAGTGCCGAAGTTTCTTCCAAGAAAGCCAGGAGCTGGTCCGCCACGGCCCTTTCCACCATCTTTCCCAGGAATGCTAAATGCGACACTGGGTGGTAGTTGGCAGGGTCCTGTGGGTCCAGCGTTGGTTGTTTCAGGGAACTCCCTGGAACTCAGCAGTTAATAACGTGGCGTGTCTGTATCTTATTTTGAAGCAGGGGGTTGGATTAGATGGCCTGTGTGGCCCCTTCCAACTCTATGATTCTAAGATGTAGCTGGCATTTCTCTCTGTTTGCTGCCCTATTTCTCCCATCAGTCAGCTGAGTATTGGCAGGGAGTTGCCCACAGGAGGCAAGGAGGCCCCCACCGTGGGCAGGAATATGGAAAGCGTACCAGAAAGAACTGAGAGCCCCATCTTCTTAGCAAAGCTCAGCATGCCAGCCTCAGTTCTTTCTTTCACCCCCATCTCCCCAGCTGCCTATGGGGCTGAGAGCCCTGAGAGATGTCTTGGGGAGCACAAAGTGATTGGCTCATGAATCCAGGTGCCTCTTCTCACATAACCAGGACGTAATTCTAGGAACTGCCTAGACGTGTGCTATTTTTACGAGGTTGTAATTGCTGCACAAGCAGGGAACTCATTGGCTTCCAACCCCACGGAGTCCCCCCTGCCAAGAACCCGTTTTCTCCAGGAGAGCTGATCTCCGTCCTTTGGAGATGAGCTGTAATTCCAGATGTTGACAAGGGACAGGTTGGAATAACCTTGCCTTTGACCTCCTTCCTCTCTTGAAAGTGCCATGTCAAAAAACATTTCTTTCCCCCAGGCTTTTAATTATACCATTCAGTCTTTCAAGGTAGTCTTTTCGCTCTACTTCCAACCTGAGGACATTTTTGAAACGTGTCATTTTATACTTTTCCGAGTGGTGTTTTATGCTGTCTTCATGGCTTGCTTATTAGAAGTCATTTCGGTGCAGTTCGCTTTTATGACCTGAATTGCCTTGGTTTAAATTGTCAGCCCTGCAGGGTTGGGCAAACTGTGGCTCTCCCGCTGGTTGTGGACTACAATTCCAATGAGCCCCTGTCATTTGGCTACGCAGGCAGGAGCTCATGGGAATTGTAGTCCATGCATTTCTAAAGAGCTGCAGTTTGGCCACCCCTGCGTGGCATATAGAATCATAGAGTTAGAAGTGGCCTTACAACCCATTAGTCCAACCCCCTGTTCAATGCAGGATCAGCCTCAAGCAGCCTTTTCCAAACTTTGGACTGTGGAGGAGCTCCTGCAATACATTTTCAAGCTTTGAGGACCCGCAAAAGTGATGTCAGCTATCCATGACTCAGAAGTGACTTGTCACGAAGAAGAAGAAGAAGAAGAAGAAGAAGAAGAAGAAGACGAAGACAAAGAAGAAGAAGAAGAAGAAGAAGACAATGACGAAGAAGAAGAAGAAGACAATGACGAAGAAGAAGAAGAAGAAGAAGAAGAAGAAGAAGAGTTGGTTCTTATATGCCGCTTTTCCTTACGCAAAGGAGGCTCAAAGCGGCTTACAGTCACCTTCCCATTCCTCTCCCCACAACAGACACCCTGTGAAGTGGATGAAGCTCAGAGAGCCCGAAATTACTGAAGAAGAAGAAGAGTTGGTTCTTATATGTCGCTTTTCTCTATCCTAAGGAGGCTCAAAGCAGCTGACATTTGCCTTCCCTTTCCTCTCCCCACAGCACACACCCTGTGAAGTGGGTGAGGATGAGAAAGCCCTTATATTCCTGCTCAATCAGAAAAGATCTATCAGTGCTGTGACTAGCCCAAGGTCACCCATCTGGCTTCATATGAAGTGTGGAATCAAACCCAGCTCGCCAGGTTAGAAGTCCGCACTCCTAACCACTACATCAAGCTGGCTCTCTCTGTACTACCACTATATCAGCACTGCCTCATGTAGGCCTTAAATAAAGGCAGGAACTGAGAAGACAGCTCAGACCCCCGGATCATGCCAAAACCAACTCCCCTCCTTCTTTCCCTTCTCCCTCCCTCCCTCCCTCCCTCCTGGCAGAATGCTGGTGTCTTTAATGATATAGGTAGGTATTTAGAGTACAGCCTTGTAGAAGCTGTGGGCAGCTTGTCTTCTTTGCCTTGTTTAATGCCCCTCATGTCCCTTCCCTGCATTCCACACCTCCCCTCCTCTTCACCTGTAACCTCTGTTCTTTCCATACCCCATTCATTCATGAAGCCATATCCCTTATCCAAGAGTTATAGCTATGTGATGGTTTTCCGCCTTTCTGGATTCCCATGGGAGGTGGCTTAGGGGGAATATATGTGAAGATCTGTATCTTTAGCCCATTTTTCAACAATGTTTCCTGTTCAATAAATGAAATCTTTTGCTTCAAGTCAAGAGTTTGCTTTGCTGGGCAATTGACGATCCTCATAGCTTGTTGAAACTCATGTAAATTGTTCTGAACCCCCCGTTTGACCAACGTATCTATGGAAGGAGACTCAGATACCAAAGCCCAGGGTCATCTCATCCAACCACCTGCACTGTGCAGGACACCCACACCCCTATTGTTCATCCCCTGCCACCCCTTGAACCTTCACATAATCAGCCTCTCTGACAGATGGCTCTCCAGCCTCTCTTTAAACATTTCCAAAGACGGAGAACCCACCACCTCCCGAGGAAGTCTGTTCCACTGAGGAACCGCTCTGACTGACAGGAACTTCTTCCGGATGTTTAGATGGAATTTTGTTTTTGAACTAATTTCATCCCATTCGTTCTGGTCCATCCCTCCAGGGAAAGAGAGAACAACTCTTCTCTGCCCTCCACACGGCAGCCTTTCATATACTTGAAGATGGTTCTCAGATCCCCTCTCAGTCATCTCCTCTCCAGGCGAAACAGGCCAAGCTCCCCCAACCTTTCCTCATACGTCTTTCCTCATGTTTCCTAGCTGACACTCTGTCCCACCTTCCCCCACAGGAAAGCAAAGTAGACCAGGTAGTGCATTCTGTGTTCGGCTCTACCCACCTAGGGTTGGCAGCCATAATGCAAATCCAAACTGCTCTACAATTCGTTTTTCCACTGGGTGACTCCAAAAGGATTTACAGAATGATGCTGCATTTCCCATGCTGCAATGGGGTCTGGAAGCAAAGGAAATGCTCTTTTGCCAAGGGGATCAGCTTTACATTCCCATGGCCATGCATTCTGCCGTTCTGAAACTGTGCCAAGGCTCACAGGCAGCTGGTCATTTCGGTTTTATAAAACCCTCCTTCCAGTGTGATGCCTCACCTCTAAGAGGGCAGGAGGCAAGCCTCAGGGTCTTTTGCATCCCTTGGAAATCCCATCAGCCCCCTGGAGAGATGTCTCCATGAACTTTATTACTGATCTCCCTCCAAGCCAGTGCAAGACTGTTATATGGGTGGTGGTGCATCTCTTTTTGAAACAAGCCCATTTTATGCCCCGTGCCTCCCTTCTTATGGCCCAAATGTTGGCATCCCTGTTTATTCAGCACATATACAGATTGCATGGGATATTCTATTGATTTTTGCTGGATAACACCTCTCAGTTTGTTGCTGTCATTAACCCCGGTTCCTGACCCATGTTTCACCCATGTTCTCCCAGACACTCCTGGGCTGTTGGCCGTAAAACACTAAACCCATGAATCAGCTGTTGGTCCTCTCCCCCCCTCTTGCATTCCAAAGTGTTTCTCCACCCGGACCCCTTATCACTTCCTGGCCTTACAAGGCTCTGTGAAGCCTCAACACTTGGAACTATTTAGATCAAAGTAGGCCTGCAAAAAAGAGCCTCTTGTGGCGCAGAGTGGTAAAGCAGCGATACGCTGTCTGAAGCTGTCTGCCCATGAGGCTGGGAGTTCGATCCCAGCAACCGGCTCAAGGTTGACTCAGCCTTCCATCCTTTCAAGGTCAGTAAAATGAGTACCCAGCTTGCTTGCTGGGGGGTAAACGGTAATGACTGGGGAAGGCACTGGCAAACCACCCCGTATTGAGTCTGCCATGAAAACGCTGGAGGGCGTCACCCCAAGGGTCAGACATGACTCGGTGCTTGCACAGGGGATACCTTTACCTTTACCTTTAGGCCTGCAAAATGGAGTTCTTCCATCAGGCATTTGTTTAGGGCCAGGCAGCAACCCCAGGGTTTGAGATCGTGCCATGTCCCCCCGACCACTTGGTTCATGTGCATGGTATTAGACTGCAACAGGAATCTTATGTTATTCTACTGAACTGCCAATCATAGTCGCCATTTTTACCAGTCCCAATGGTTCGATGCGTGAGGAGAAGGTTTTTAATGTTAAACTGTGTAAACTGCCATCTTGTCTGATGTTCGGGATTGTTTTTAGGATTTTCAGGGATTGTTTTTAGGATTATTATTAATGATGTGACTTTGTTATATACTGTTTTTATTTTTTTGTGAACTGCCGTGAGCCAGTTCCTGGGAGCAGCAGTATACAAGTTTAAACATACCCTATATACTCGCATATAAGCCGACCCACATATAAGCCAAGGCACAAAACCACGGCAAACTTATCAACTCACATATAAGCCGAGGGTGGGAAATGCTCCATCCTCACAGGCTCTCCCATCCAGCCTCTCCCCCACCCAACAAATACAGACAAGTCAAGAGGATGAATAGCTGCTGGTTTTTGTACCCCACTTTTCACCCACAGACACCAAAATAATAGTTTGGAAGAAGTGATTAAAAAGAGGAAGAAGTGAAGGCAAAAGGACAAAAAAGATCAGAGTCCCTCAGTCAAAACGTTGATGTCCTACAAGCTGCCAGAGCAAGCTCAGCTTGCAGTACACATTTGCAAAAGGCAATGCAATGATTGGCTGGCTGGAGCAGGCTTTTATTCCAATTACTGTATATCCCCGTGTATAAGCCGAGGAGGGCTTTTTCAGTGTGAAAAAGGTGCTGAAAAACTAGGCTTAAATGTTAGTATATAGGGTCAATAAATAAAATAAACTGGGCCCCTGGTTTGTGGGGCCATTTACTGTCTCCCAGTATCATCCATTCGGTGGCGGTGGAACTTTCCCTTCCTAAAACTTAAAAAAATGTCCGCCCTTTTTTTCATTGTAGCATGGTGCACCATGCTCCTGAACCAGACGGATGGCATTCTGGTCCTGATGCTCCAATTCTAATGCATGTAGATCTACACACCCATTATGAGGTCAAATCATGGACTCCAGGGTGTTCTGAGGCAAACTCCAGTATCTCGTGGATTGGAAGGAATTTCCTATGGGGGACAAGGAGTGGGTGGAGGCTGGTCATGTCTGAGCTCCCAGGGTGGTTCGGGACTTCCACTCAGCCTACACCCTGAAATCTTCCCCATTATCTCTTGCTGCTAGGGGCTAATATTAGGGTGGTAGTATGTCAGATTCCTGTTGTTTCTGCCATTATTTAGTGATGTTTATGTAATTAGGTATGAAGAGTATAGCCTTGTAAGAGTTGGGGGCAGTTTGTCTCTTCTGCCTTGTTTATGCCCCACCCTGCATTTCACCACTCCCCTCCTCTTCAACTCTAAGCTACCTATCTGCCCTCCATCCTTTCATTCATGTACCTAAATCCCTTATATGTTATGGCTATGTGATGGTTGTCTGCCTTTCTGGATTCCCACAGGATGGGGAAGGGAAATATATGTGAAGACCTATATCTTTGGCCCCAGTCTCAACAATGTTTGGATGAGAGTACTTTCCTGCTTAATAAATGAAATATTTTGCGTCAAGTCAACAGTTTGCTTTTCTGGGCAACTGAAGAATTTCAGACCTCCTTCCTTCCTTCCTTCCTTCCTTCCTTCCTTCCTTCCTTCCTTCCTTCCTT